>SNVD02003164.1:0-168730 GCA_013180625.2 Boswellia sacra
GGTTTTCTTAACTCTTGAAACGCATTCTCTCTCAATAAATCTATAGTTTGTTTATTCATGTTGTTTGAAGTGTCTTGTTTCTTGTTTTGTTCTTTCATAATAAAGGTATATAGGCTGGAAACCTTAAGTCTGCGGGCTACTGGTCCTAAGGATTGTTGAAATATACAATATTGACTCAGGTGTAACAACGCCACGTACCTCTTTTCTTGCCTTTTGTGGGTCGATGATAAGATAATGATTGAATTAAGAATAACTCTTGGAAAATGATAAATGATGCATGGATCTGTGTGCTTGAAATGTTTATTGGTTTTCGCTTTGCCTTTGATTCCTTGTACAACATTGAGCACTGAGCTATTATCACTGCGTTTATTTGTTCACTTCGAGAAAGTTTAGTAATTTAATGTTTCTTCAGGATTTCAATGAATTCTAGAACTTTTGATGGTCACTAGATGAAATCCTAGACTGTGCAACATTAGGGAAATGATTTAGGCCATCTTTGGATCGTTTGAGCCTTAAGAGCCAACCTTGACTAAAATTGATCCCTAGTTACCCCTTTGAGCCTCTGTAAACCTTTTTCTTTGTTAAACTCACTAAAAGATTTCCTAATCTCAATTGAATTTGTTCCAAACAGTTTATCCCTTACCTATGAGCATGTAGATCATTCACAATTAAATTCTGAGCTATGTTCTGGTTTTGGGAAGTTAGAGGAGGTTGATGTGTCATGAGCATGCAAGCGAGTTCTATTATGTTTGTAAAAAAAAAAAAAGAACAATCTGTTACTTATCGTCCACGTACTTACACATTTGAGGGACAATGTGTTGTTTAAGTGTGGGGGTGGGAAGTGTAATAAAAAAAAAGAAAAAAAAAGAAAAAAAAAAGAACAAAAGAAGAAGAATAAGAGATCTATACCCTTAAGTGTTCTTAAAAAGAATGAAACAACAAAGTGTGGGAGTGTAGTTTTCTTTTGTTTTCTGCAAAAAAAAAAAAGATTGAGTGTTCTAAATAAGTTTGGGGGAGTAACCTGGTGAATTGAAATGAAGTTGTGTTATAGGTTTGAGCTCTACATAGTCTTGAATGATTTATGTGTTTGTAGGTGATTTGAGCTAAATTATTATCCTTTATCATACCTTCACCCAAGCCAAACGTTACAAGCTTAATAAAGTACTACTTGATCCATGGTGTTGTGCATGTCTACATTAGTGGAGAGTGACTTGAAAAGCAGGCCTATGGAGTTCATTTATACACACATCTTCAATATTAAATATGATTCATTTTTATGCATAAAACTCATCCGGGTTACAAGTGATTAGGTGAGAATGGCTCTACACACACACACTTGAGGAATTGAAATGAAGTGAAACTAATCTTTGAGATAAAATTCTTGATCAAGTGCATTATTTTGAAGTTTTCCTTATGTTATAATTAAGTACAATTTTTGAGGCCTATTTGCAAGATGAAGCATTTGTGTATTTTAATTTTTTTGTTGATTCTGTTTCGGTTTAGTTTTATTTCATATTGTCGTAGTTGCTCGAGGACTAGCAAAGTCTAAGTGTGGGGGAATTTGATAAGTGTCTATTTATATATCATTTTCATATCAATTCGTCAATGTTTCTTTGCTATATTCCTTGGTATTTTTATGTTTTTGTGTGGTTTTGATGTTTGTAGGAGTTTTGAGCAACTTGCACAAAAATGGAGTAAAACCCTTCATTTTCACCTCTGCTAGTCAACCATCTTCTCGGATTTAATTGTATTGATATACAATGAACCCGATGACATATCATATACCGTTGAAAAGCTCTCGGAGTCTACTTTTTGGAGAAATTTACGGTTTATGAATCCATTCAGTGTACCGAAAGTTGTAATCAAAACAGTGTGAGAAGTGTAGAAATGTAATTCCACACATCACTGTAGCATGTATAATACGGGACACTGTAGAACGTTACTGTAGTAGAGTATTTAAACACATTTTAGGGTTTTATTTTCATAACTTGAAGAGGGGAGAACGTGGTGGAGGCTTCAGCTCTGGAATTCTTTAATCTCTTGGAGTTCTTGAAGGAGAAAGGAAGCTTGGAAAGAGGAAAAACTACAATCCAAAGAGAATTACATCAAATTTGCTAAGTTTTTCCCTTCCCTTTCATTTTCTGGAATGTCTCCATTGTGTATTGTATTTACCACGTTCTTAAACATGTGTAACTGAATCTGAATTGGTTGAGGGTGATTTCAAAGCCCCTGATATGGTTTTTGTAAGTTGATTGTGTAAGGAATTGTTATCCAATTCTCTAATTGAAGTTGCTTGTCTTCTCCCATATTTAACGCTTATGATTGCTTGCTGGATTGTATTTCAAATGGCCAACTGAATATAATCTGGTTGTGATTTATTGCTAGACTAGAAATCTTGATCCGTAATTGTCTTGAATTTCTAATCATTAGTAGCAAAATTGTGATCAGAGATTACAATTGGAGAATATAACCTAAGTTAAATAATCCGAGCTTGTGTGTTTATTGCTTAGATCAACCTATCTTTCTTATCATAATGCATCCATTGAATTAAACTCAGAGAGCTTGTTCTAGGTTGTTTAATGGATAGAGATTAAATAAAGAGCTTGTTTATTTAACAACAAAGTAAGGAAAGATTGGGGTTAATAGAGCTTGTTGATTATGACGGTTGATAACTTCAATCTGTAATTGGATGAACGAATTCTACGATTATGCGCAAATCCATAATCTTGTGGTAGAGAAGGCTTCCTTAACCGATTTTCCTCATTGTGATTCTTTTATTCAATTAACTTCTGTTTTGTTATTCTTAATTTGCATTCTTATTTCACTTAGTAATCAAACAACAAAACCCCCCATTAGTTAATTGTTGCTGGAAATAACAAATTCAATTAGAATCAATCCTCGTGGGAACGATATCTTACTTATCACTTTATTAATTGTGCGACTAGTATACTTGCTAGTTTCGAACGCATCAAGTTTTTGGCGCCGTTGCCGGGGATTGATTTCTAATCAATTTGTTATTCTGTTTTTAGTACTGATTCTTGATTGTTATTTCCTGATTGTTTGTGTTTAGGCTTTTATGTCTGAGGAGAAAGGGATCAACGACTTAAGAGAATTAAGGAGTTTCTCCAATCCTCGAATTTAAGCTAAATCGGTCAATTTCAACTCCACCTCCAGAATTTGACCTTGCACGACATACTTCCCTCCCATCTTCTTGCAGTTCAATCAAATCTGAATCGGAAGCAATGGCGATGGAAAACGATCAGACTCTTAAGGAGTTAGCGGCTCCAATTATTGATCAACAACCGCTATGCATAAGCACCAATTTTGAGGTAGAATTTGAGCTTAAATCTGGACTAATTCGTCTCTTGCCTACATTTCATGGTTTTGTAGGAGAGGATCCTATCAAATACCTCAGAGAATTTCATATGGTATGCTCAAGTATGAAGCCAACTGGTGTGTCTGAGGAGCAAATAAAATTGAGAGCTTTTCCATTCTCATTAGCAGATTCGACGAAAGATTGGCTATACTATCTACCATCGGGTACCATTACCACGTGGAATGAGATAAGTAAACTCTTTTTAGAGAAATACTTTCCACTTCGAAAGTTATAAACATTAAAAAGATATTAGTGGCATTCGACAACACAATGGAGAATCACTTCATGAATATTGGGAGAGATTTAGAAGGTTATGTGCTAGCTGTCCAAACCATCAAATTAGTGATGGACTCCTAATTCAATATTTCTATGAGGGTCTCCTACCAATGGAAAGGAGTATCATTGCTTGCTGATTGTATTTGAGTGGCCAACTGAATATAATCTGGTTGTGATTTATTGCTAGACTAGAAATCTTGATCCGTAATTGTCTTGAAATTCTACTCATTAGTAGCAAAATTGTGATCAGAGATTACAATTGGAGAATACAACCTAAGTTAAATAATCCGAGCTTGTGTGTTTATTGCTTAGATCAACCTATCTTTCTTATCATAATGCATCCATTGAATTAAACTCAGAGAGCTTGTTCTAGGTTTTTTAATGGATAGAGATTAAATAAAGAGCTTGTTTTATTTAACAACAAAGTAAGGAAAGATTGGGATAACAGAGCTTGTTGTTATCTACGGTTGATAACTTCAATGCTGTATTTGGATGACAATTCTACGATTAATTCGCAAATCCATATCTTGTGGTAGAGAAGGATCCCTTAACCAGATTTCCCTCATTGATCTTTTATTCAAATTAACTTCTGTTTTGTTATTCTTAATTTGCATTCTTATTTCACTTAGTTAATCATTCAAAAAAACCCCCCCATTTAGTTAATTGTTGCTGGAAATAACAAATTCAATTAGAATCAATCCTCGTGGGAACGATATCTTACTTTTCACTTTATTACTTGTGCGACTAGTATACTTGCTAGTTTCGAACGCATCATATTTCTTTCAATGACAAAATTTCGTCACAGAATCTCATCAGAAAATGAGGGGAACATGCAATATAAGAAACCTTTTAGCGACAAATAAGTCCTCGCAGAAAGTTTCCTATATCTCTTCCAGCAACAAAATTTCGTCACAGAATCCAATTACAAAATAAAGGAAAATAGAAATACGGCAAACCTTTTAGCGACGATAAATTTCTCACAGAAAGTTTCCTATAATTCTTTCAGCGACAAAATTTCGTAGCATAATCTTAAAACAGAATAAGAAAACCAAGGAAACCTTTTATCGACGAAATTGCGTTGCATAATCTACCTAAAAACGATAAAAAGTAATATGGTAAAACCTTTTAACGACAATAAATTCGTTGCAGAAAGTTTCTTACATTGCTATCAGCAATGAAATTTCGTCGCAAAATATAATATCAAAATAAGGGAAAATAGGGACAATATGCAATATGGAAAACTTTTTTGCGACGACAAATTCCTCGCATAAAGCTTCATATATTTGTTTCAACGACAAAATTTCGTCGCAAAATCTCATCAGAAAATGAGGGAAAGATTGAATATAATAAACCTTTTAGCGACAAGTAAGTCCCCGCAGAAGGTTTCCTATATCGCTTTCAGTAACGACATTTCGTCACAGAATCCGATTACAAAATAAAGGAAAATAGAAATATGGCAAACCTTTTAGCGATGCTAAATTCCTCACAGAAAGTTTCCTATATTTCTTTCAACGACAAAATTTCGCAGCATAATCTCAAAACAAAATAAGAAAACCAAGGAAACCTTTTATAGACGAAATTGCGTCGCATAATCTAATACCTAAAAACAGGAAAAAGCAATATGGGAAAACCTTTTAGCGACAATAAATTCGTTGCGGAAAGTTTCTTACATTGCTATCAGCAACAAAATTTCGTCGCAAAAAAATTTCGTTGCAAAATATAATATCAAAATAAGGGAAAATAGGGACAATATGCAATATGGAAATGAAAGATTATAAGTTTATCATGTAACTTGTAAGTTAAGAATAAATGAAAGTGAATCAATTATATGAAACTAATTGAGACTAGGCATGGTATTAGCTAATGATTTATACCATATAATCTAATTTAATGTGTTTTAAATAAGTAATATTATAAATCTCAATATTATTAATTAAATCAATTGTCAAAAATAGTTAATATTTACTTTTCTTACATTTAGATTAATTACTAATTAAATCACTTACCTAAAATAGTTAATATAAAATGGAAAGATTTTAAAGTTTATTAATTATTTTTTTCTTTGCTTTCAAGTTAATTGTTAATTAAATCAAATGCTTATGATAGTTGTGGAACAAGTTAGTACAAAATTAGAACATTAGATTAATTACATCTATTAATGGTAATGTGCTTAGTAGATTGTGTCTATTAATTAATCAATAATGTATAATGCTTAGTAATTATAGGGTTGTTAATAAATCAAATCTTTTTTTATCTAAGATTATGTTACATTAAACTAATTACAAGTCAATCACATTACATATAATCGCATGAAGCGAAATTAGGTTATGAAAAGTTTATTATTATTATTTTTATTATAAAACTTAATAGCTACGATAATATCATACATATATACTCTAATTTCATTATTTATTATTAAGTTAAAATAATCTTATTCAGTGATTCAATTTGATTATTTTTTATTTAAAATTGAATACTAATGAACTAAAATTAGGTATGAAAGTACTTTATTTTGAAATGAATCACCAATCGATTAAACAAATTTGCTTATAAATTTTATTAATAAATTAGAATGACTTAAACTAAGATAATTACAGCAACATGGCTTTTGCAACGTGCATTGGTTGCATGTTGCAAAAGCCATTTTTTGGCAATGTGCGCTCTATGCACATTGATGAAAGACTATATATTAATGTGCATTTTCTGCACGTTACGAAAGTGTTGAATTTAACAACGTGCACATTTAGCACGTTGCGAAAAGTTTTGCTCTTTTGAATTTATTTTTATAATTAAATATTAAAATCAATAAAATGTAATTTTTATATTACTAACTTTAAAAAGTCTTCTTGAATTATTAAAAGATAATTAAAATTACTTTGAATTTTAAATGTTTGGAAAATAATTTTAAATGTTATGAAAAATTACAATAATTGAGTAATTTCATATTTTGAAATTAAATAAAACTAAAGATTAAAAATATAACAATAATAATTAAATAATATAATTTTATGGTTAAATATAAATTTTAAAAATTTTAACAATATTTCAATAAAAAGATAATATTATTTTCTATATAAAATAATGAATTTTTAAATACAAATTTTTTAATATCAAAATTATATGAAATAAATTAAATTATTTTACAGCGAAATCACATTTTATATATATTTTTTTTAAATTAAGAAAGTAAAAATATCAAATTAAATTTTATTTTGAAATAATATAACTAGTACAAGGAAGAAAAGGACATACTTATCCTAAACTTTTTTATAAAAAAAGGGACAGTTGTTTATAATACAAAACTTACTAAAACGATGTCGTTTTGATAATTTTTTTTGTAAAGAAAGAGTCAAAACAACGTCGTTTTGCCTAAAAATAGGGCAAAATAAAAAATAAAGATTCATCTCCTCTCTTTAGTTGTCTGCCGCTTCCCCCATCTCCATCAGTTTCTTCTATTCCACTGGATTCCGTTAATCCACCGATCTGCTTCAGTTGAGGACGAGCAAGCCACTCTAGCAACTAACTGCTTCACTGACAGTAGTGAGAGTGAGTGGGAGATTAAGGTTTCCTCCTCTTCTTCGTCTTCACTCTATTTTCTTACACGCCATTTTCTCTCATGAGATAGAGCAGTTTGTTGTCAGTGTTGAGCTCCTCAACCACCGTGTCTTCATCGGGCTCTTGAAGAAGTCGGCATAGGAGTACGTGTTTAAGCAGATGGTAGTTCTTCACATCCCGTCACATGCTTGTGAACTTTTTCAGATTCTTTTTTTGTTTACCTCAGAAATTTGGGTTTTCTTCTTTTGGATGCACTTTGGGTGAACTTCTTAAGAATTTCTAGTTTTAGTCTTTTTTTTTTTAATTTTAATTTCTGGTTTCAGAGGTGAACTTTTGCTTGTGAATATATATAAGTACTTCTGTTGAACAAGTAAATGTTTGTTGGTAGAGATAGAGGTTTTACTCGTTTAAGTCAGTTTTATATTAAATTTCTATTTTGTTTTGTTTTATTGTGATAGATCTTTCGGTAAAGCAGAAGATTGAGAGACATAGAGAGTAGGTATTGCAGTGTGATAGTATGTTGCGAAAGATCCCTTTTGTTCAAGCTGCGCCATTTTTAAGGTAGAGCAGAAGGAAGCCAAGAAGAAAAATAGACAAAAATATGTAACTCAAGATCCTCCTAAGGTGAGTAAGACCTTTTTTTTTTTCCAAATTTATTTTCTTAGGAAGATGGTGGCAGTGTTTCAGGAATGGTTGACATATGAGCGAATGAAGGTATTATCTTGTGAAAATATGTAGTTCAATATTTTCTTGGATTTTATGTAGAGTTTAATTGTTTAAGAGGTTGCCGCTGGCTCTTTCGCAGGTGAAGGTAGCAACAAGTTAAAAAGGGTAACTACAATTACTGATAATTCTAAATGCAATTGTGATTACCGTTTGATGCTTATACAAAAAAAAGATGACGATTTGCTTCTTTATTGCTTGTAATTTTAATATGTTGCACATTTTCCGTGGTCATGTTCCCATTGGAGGCTCTGCACAGGCTCTGAGAAGATTGCTCTTGTCTTTTGGTCTTGGTGCAAGTTGTATTATATTTATTTATTTGTGTATGCTTACTAAGTGTTCGATCAAATGCCTCATTAGTTTAAATTCATCTTTAAACAATTTCATTCTCTTCCAAATTAACAAGTATATGTGTGAGTGTGCGCGCGCGCCACTCAAATATATATTTTTTATGGAATTGTTGATTCTATCTCTTCATTATATCATTAATTACTGTTTAAACTTATTAATTTTATCAAAATTGCATAATTTCATCCTATCAAACTATAGTTTCTGTTATATACAAATTTAAGTAATGTAGTGTGTTAATCTCTTATTGCCATGTCATGTATCTTTAATTATTAATTTTATTCATTTTATATCACATTAATGTATGTAATTTATACAATATTTATGTGTCTAGTATCATAGTAGTTAAGATTACTATAACGCCAAACGGTTTATAACAAGCAATGAGGTTTAGTAATTTAGATAATTTATGATTAATTTCTAATTGTAAATTTGCATGCAAACCGGTTTACAAATTGATTAAAATAATCAATTGATCATAAGTGGCAGACATGAACTTTGCTTTGTTTGGCAATTGATGGAGACAAACTTAGGTGGTTGAATTATTTATTCGTTACCAACTCCAATTGTGGCTTCACTTCATGGCTAGCTCAATATAAGACATATTTAGTGGCTAGATTTTTACTCCATTACATGAGAGATCTCTAGAATTTGTAGAAGACTTTTTAGAGTTTTGTATCACGTCGGAAATCTTCTAGATTATTGCATCATTTTTTAATAGAAGTAGATAAGTTTTCTAATTTTTATGTTCTTCTTGTCTTTTCTACTATGGAGTCTATTAAACTATGATGTAATGTTCTGGAACTCGTGCATCACATTAACAAACTGTTATTCATGTGCTAAAAGTCCTGGAAATCTCGAAGTCTACTGCCTGTTTCTAGCTGCATAGAAATACTTAGCTGGGTGATTTAATATTTTTATTAACTTATTATTTTGTGACCTTGCTTATAAAATGAGCTCTAGACAAAAGAAGTAAACTATTAATGATATGATTTCCATAATTTGGTTGTGTTCATGTGAACATTACAGATGTGTGATACATAATTTAACTCCCCCTACTTCCTCAGATTTTGTCTTATATTTTTAACCATTGTGTGATGAAGTCAATCACGCAAATAAGTTGCTACATGCAGCCTTGAATGCACTTCAGAAACTAGTTACTGGAAATGGTGAAAGAAATTCCATATTTCAAGTTAAGGATACAGAAGAAGTAAAACCAATTTACTTTGGAGTGCTATGTTCAGGATCTAGTTATGGTATGTTACTTGATATTATACTATACTTAATTTGTCAATATGCATAACATCAATGCTTGCATCAGTTTGACTTGTAATATTATATTGTACCTTATGCAGGATTTGTTGGTGTTTGCTTGAGAATATCTATGAAATTGCTTCAAAAAGATGAGAATGGAAGATGAAATGATTGGAAGATTATGGAAGAGTTGTTTCAAGTATATCCACTCCAAAAGATGTGATGCCCCAGAATTTAATTGTATAGTGTTTTTTATTTAGTTATTTTAAGTTATTTAGGATTATTCTTTATAAACAAGTACTTGTATTTTGAAAATTCTGTAATAATATTTTTGTTAATATGAATGAGTATTTTGATGTTATATTTAATATTGAATTTTTGTGAGTTTATTTGTATAGTAACTGGTAAAATTATAAATGCTATTAGTACTACAAATGTTTTAAATCATGATTTAGCGACGAAAGTATTTGTAGCTGAAAAACCTTCTATGATGAAATTTCGTCGCAAAATACTAGTTGAAATCCTACTACTATAATTTTGTTAGGAAATTCATTGTAGCTAAAAACCCTTCTACGACAAAATGTTAGTACAAATCATTTGATGAGGAGACTATTTCTAGCTAAAAACATCTTTTGGGACGAAATGTTGTCACCATATATTAGCTATCATGCAACCATAATCAAGTGAGGAAAATCATTGTAGCTGAAATTCTCTTCTGCTATGAAATATTGTCGCAAAATGATATTCAAAATCAGGTAACAACATTTTAGTGAGGAAATACGTTGTAGCTAAAACACGTTTTTGCGACTAAATATCGTCGCAAAAAAGTTTTCAGCAACAACAACCATTTCCTTGCTTGGTTTTTCTACGACGCATCTTCTGCTATGATGGTGCGATGAAATTTATTTCGTCGCTAAAAATTTTGTGACGATTTTTGAGCCTTTTGCGACAAAATTTTTTGTTGCTAATGGTGATTTTTCCCATAGTGAATGGAACGATGATTAAAAGGTGGCACGATCAGCTTTGGTGAATGGTGGTTTTGATGGGTCAAAGTTCTTAAATTTTGCTTTGTAACAGTATATGTTTCATTTTTCTAGACCGTTGGAGAAGGATGAAGTGGGCAAGGAGGGAAATTTGCATTTGTCCCTTTATTTCAATATGTTGATAGTTTCAAAAGCTCTAGAAAATTGTTCAGATTCGTGGAATTTTGTAGTACTTATTGCTTGTTTACGAACTGCTTTACTCTTTTATGAACATGCAACAGTTGAAAAGTAGTTATACCATATTTTATTTTATGTTCCCGGTGTGAACTTGTGGCATCTTTGGACTTTTGTTTCATTTTGTAGAGATGTGCCCAATGAGATTTATCAAAGTTTGGATGCGGCCGGAGAGGATGATAAGTGGTGGGAGGTATTTGATATTTCATTAATTATTTATTTGTTTATTTTCTTTTTTTTTAAACCACTCTGTAAACTGAGAGATTTTGAGTTTTGACTCATTGGTTAGATGAAGTGGCAGTCCATAATTTCATTTGTGATAGAGCTGGCTAATAGTTTTATTGTTTACGTGTAGGCTGTGGATCTACAGAAGCTAATATTGGCTCATAATAATATTGAAGTATTGAAAGAGGACTTGAGAAATTTATCTCTACTTACAGTGTTGAATGTTAGCCATAACCAACTTTCCAACCTTCCTGCTGCAATAGGAGAGTGAGTTGTTTGAAACTTTATTAACTGTATTATGTTCTAAGAAATGTTGTTCTGATCTTCATGATGTTTACTTTAGTTTGTGCAATGTTTAATATTGGAATTTTTTTTTTAACTGTCTATTGGACAGGCTTCATGTGCTGAAATCTTTAGATGTCTCCTTCAACGTAATACAAGAGATACCAGAGAAGATCAGATAAGCAACTTCAGTTGTCAAGTGGGCATATATATATATATATATATTTTCTCTCTCTCTCTCTGCTGCCTTCTATTAGGTTTTCTAATGGCGGGGTAGATGCTTGAAAGAAAATTTAAATGAGTTACTGCAGAGATTATACATTTAATGATCAAATTTTTAGGAATCAGTGTTCTGATTTTTAGGAATCAATGTTCTGATTTTTAGGAATTAATTTTCTGATTTTCAGGAAGTAATTAGCAAAAATAAACAGATTTAGTCATTGACTAAATTTGGTTGATTAGCTGTCTTTATTATACATCCCTTGATCAAAGGGATTATTATTTTATTTCCTTATTTATGGGAGATTTGTATGGCAGACCAGCTGTCTTTCTCCTATATATATTTTCTTGTAATGAAAATTCATTGAGAAATAAAAGTTTACACATTTTTCTTTCCCCTAAATTATCTTTATGGTATCGGAGCGAGAAATCTGATTTCTTCTCCCAAAAATGGTGAAATATGGTGTTACCATGACAGGAGATAATCCTGAATCTCCAACTTCTGGCCAGTCCCATGAGACACCTCACTCTTCCTCCATCACCACTCTTTCCGATAGTGATCTTTCTTCTCTTCATATCACAACCCACAAGTTGGATAGAAAAAACTATCTACAGTGGGCACAATCTGTCAAAATTGTTATCTGCGGTCGAGGTAAACTTGGTTACATCACTGGTGAGTTTGCTGCTCCCTCACCAAATAATCTCATCTACAATACTTGGATGGCTGAAAACTCTATTGTTCTCGCATGGCTTATCAATTCCATGGAGCCTAAGATTAGTCGTCGCTATTTGTTCTTTAAAATGGCTAAAGAAGTCTGGGATGCAGCCTGTAGAATGTATTCAGATCTTGGCAATGCTTCCCAAATATTTGAACTCTGGTTAAAACTATAAGCTTTAAAGCAAGGCACAAGTTCAATTACTTAGTACTTTTCTGATCTCCAAGATTTATGACAAGAACTTGACATATTCAATGATGATGACTCATGTTGTGCTGAGTGTATTGTTAAACAACGGCGCAAGCTTGAAAATGAACGGGTGTATGATTTTCTAGCCGGACTAAATCGGAATCTTGATGAAGTTCGTGGTTGTGTGGTTGCTCGAGATCCTTTTCCTTCAACAGAGGAGGCATTTGCTGAAGTAGGACGTGAAGAGGGACGTCGTAAGGTGATGTTATCTGATGATCCTTCTCCTCTCACATCTAACTCAGAAGGATCTGCCTTGATGTCCAAGAATTTTACTTTGAATGGAAAATCCAATCATGATCCACGCATGAACAAGCGAGGTGAACGACCTTGGTGTGATCACTGCAATCGACCTGGTCATACCTGTGAGAAGTGTTGAAAACTCCATGGCAAACCTCCCGATTGGAAGCTAAATGGTGCAGCAGAAAGCCATGGTTTTACCTCGACCGGAGAAACGCCACAGCCGACACTTGAGACAATGTTTAGTAAAGAACAGTTAGAACTGCTTAAAAAAATGTTCAGTTTCTCTTCAGTAGCACCACAATCCTCTCAACATGATCCTATTACGAGCAAAAGTTTGGTCGCACAAAGAGGTAATCTTGTAGTAGCTCTTAAATCACATATGGAAACCTCAACTTCTTGGATAATAGACTCTGATGCATCGGATCACATGACTGGTAATGCTTCACTTTTCCATACATACAAACCCTATTTAGGAGACTTTATGGTGAGAATAGCTGATGGGTCTCTGTCCAAGGTGGAAGGAATGGGTTCAGTGGTCATTTTCGATAATCTAATCCTAAAATCTGTCCTGTTGGTTCCCAAATTATCTTACAGCCTATTGTCGATTAGTAAACTTACAAGGGATATGAACTGTGTTACTAAATTTTTCTCTACTCATTGTGAATTTCAGGACTTGGAATCGGGGAGGACGATTGGCAATGCTAAGGAGTGTGATGGACTCTATCTTCTCAAGACTTATAGTAATCCTGATGAACAAACTCTATCTGCTAGTAGTGCGTCATTTCCTGGTTTGTCCAATAACGAAAATGCTATTATGTTGTGGCATTATAGATTAGGACATCCTAATTTTCTTCATCTGAAAAAGTTATTTCCCAGTTTATTCAATGATAAAACCACCAAACACTTTCAATATAAAGCATGTCAAATTTCAAAACATGTGAGAAACAATTACCCAATCCAAGGTTATAAAACATCTCATCCTTTTTCAATCATTCATAGTGATATTTGGGGGCCTTCTCGGGTTAATAACATTTCTAGATTTAAGTGGTTTATCTCTTTTATTGATGATCATACAAGAGTGACGTGGGTGTATTTAATAAGACAAAAATCAGATGCAGGTATCATCTTGAAAAATTTCTTTAGTATGGTCTAAAATCAGTTTCAAGCTAAAATCAATATCCTTAGGACTGACAATGCCACAGATTATTTCAATTCAATCCTAGAAGATTACTTTTCAACCCACGGAATAATCCACCAGAGTTCTTGGCCGCCTAATGTCACAATACCTGAGCCTGCCTTTACTCCTGCTACTAATATTCCAACGATTAATCCAAGTCTACAAAACGAGTTGGAAACTGAGTCTCCTTCAAAAAGGCATCCTACGGACCATATAGACCTTCATCTGAGCCTACCCTACCTATTCTCACACCAAAAAATTCAGAAATGTTTTCCAATACACTCACTCCAGAAATCCACAATCATACTACTACCAACAAAGAGTTACGTGTTTATTCAAGGAGGGAAAAGGTCATAGAAGAGGAGTCCTCAACATTTTCTGAGCAAACTCAAGAGTCCAATCCGAATAATCCGAGTTCAGAACTTCCAGGTAACATAACTCATAACTTTCACACTGATAATGACTTAAGCATCCCTATTGCATTAAGGAAATGAGTAAGATCCTGCACTCAACATCCTATGCATCGGTTTATTTCATATAAGGGATTGTCCTCTCAATATCGTGCCTTTGTTACTAATATGTCTACTGTTGAAATACCTAGAAATGTTCAATAAGCTCTAGGCAAGCTTGAGTGGAGGGCAGCTATTGAAGAAGAGATTAGAGCCCTTACAAAGAATGGCACATGGGAACTCTCTAAATTACCACAAGGAAAACGATCAGTGGGATGTAAATAGGTCTTCAATGTCAAATACAAACCAGATGGAAGTATAGATCGGTATAAAGTCAGATTGGTAGCAAAAGGATTTACTCAAATTTACGGTATTGACTACTAAGAAACTTTCTCCCCGGTTGCTAAGTTAAATACCGTTCGTGTTCTACTCTCACTAGCTGCTAATCTTGACTGGCCCCTGCATCAGATGGATGTCAAAAATGCATTTTTGAATGGAGACCTAGAGGAAAAAGTATATATGGAGATTCCACCTGGATTTGAGACCAAGAACAACATCCACAAAGTGTGCAAACTTCAAAAATCACTTTATAGACTCAAACAATCACCAAGGGCTTGGTTTGACAGATTCACGAGAGCAGTCAAGCAACATGGGTACATACAGGCACAAGTCGATCATACCATGTTTGTCAAACACTCTACAAGTAGGAGGATTTCTATTCTTATTGTGTATGTGGGTGATATAATTATTATCGACGATTTTCATGAAGAAATTGAGAATCTAAAGAAGGGACTCACTAAAGAATTTGAAATTAAAGACCTAGGATATCTCAAATATTTTCTAGGAATGGAGGCCGCTAGATCAAAAGCAGGGATTGTTGTTTCTCAATGAAAGTATGTCTTGGACCTACTCAAGGAGACAGGTATGTTAGGGTGTAAGCCAGTTGACACACCTATGGAACCTGGTTACAAAGCATGCTTAGAAGAAGAGAGTCCACTCAGACAAAGGAGGGTACCAACGCCTAGTGGGGAAACTCATTTACCTCTCCTATACTAGACCTGACATTGGATTCGCTGTTAGCTTTGTAAGTCAATTTATGAATGATCCGAAAGAAGTTCAGCAAGAGGCAGTAAATAGAATTCTTAAGTATCTCAAAATGTCACCAGGAAAAGGGTTGTTTTTTAAAAAAAATACCACCAAGGAGTTTGAGGTTTTCACTGATGCTGATTGGGCTGGAAGCATAACTGATAGAAGATCTACAACTGGCTATTGTACCTACGTTTGGGGAAATTTAGTCACATGGAGGAGTAAAAAGCAGACAGTGGTAGCAAAAAGTAGTGCTGAAGCAGAATTTCAAGCCTTAGCACAAGGAATCTGCGAAGGAATGTGGCTGAAGAGAATACTTGAAGAATTGAAAATTACAAACGCTTCAATGAAGGTATTTTGTGATAACATAGCTGCAATAAGTATTGCTAAAAATCCAGTCCATCACAACAGAATTAAGCATGTGGAGCTGGATCGGCATTTTATCAAGGAGAAGATTGAGGGTGGCATACTTAGTCTCAACCATACTCCAACCAATCTTCAAATAGCTGATGTTCTTATAAAAGGTCTTCCAAGAATTAAATTCGAACTACTGATACCCAAGCTGGGAATGATTGACATTTATTCCCCAGCTTGAGGGGGAGTGTGGAGATTCTACATTTAATGATCTGATTTTTAGGAATTAGTGTTCTGATTTTTAGGAATCAATGTTCTGATTTTTAGGAATTAATGTTCTGATTTTTAGGAATTAATTTTCTGATTTTCAGGAATTAATTAGCAGAAATAAACAGATTTAGTCATTGACTAAATCTGGTTGATTAGCTGTCTTTATTATACATCCATTGATCAAAGGGATTATTATTTTCTTTCCTTATTTATGGGAGATTTGTATGACAGACCAGCTATCTTTCTCCTATATATATTTTCTTGTTCCTTGGACTGAAAATTCATTCAAAAATAAAAGTTTATACATTTTTCTTTTCCCTAAATTATCTTTAGTGACCAATATATATATATGTTGTTTAACTATGGGTAATTTGGTAAACTGTATAGAGAAAATTCCACTTTGTAGTGTTAGAAGATTACCATACAGAAACATTCATTTAATATTGTTTAGGCACATTGATCAAGCGGATGTGAATTTGTTGCAGCTTACTATGTTGCAAATCATAAAATAAAACTAGTGTCTTATCATTTAGCATAAGAGAAGAGGCAAGCATTGCGTGTAGTAAAATTTTAAGGGTATATTGAATGTGCAACATTAATGCACTATTCCAATATAAGTTGTCCTGATTTTATGAAATTAATTTACAGTACTTCATGCTTACCGATCCTTTTATACTTTAAATTTCTTTTGGGGTTGATGAACAAAGAAGTTAATTTTAAAACTCTGGTGTTTGATTGGTTCACTTATGTTGTTGTCCAGATTTGATTGTTGGAGCAATCAGCTTAAGGAATTGCCAAGCTCACTTGGAAAATGTTTAGATTTATTCAATTTTAAGGTAATGCTTTATCATGATAGAGTAATGAATTTTGATGATCTTGTTAGTGAATCTGTCACAACCATTTATTTGCTCACTTGGCTTGTGATTTTTGTATTAATTCAAATTGTGTACGTCTTTTAGGTTTTTTTTTTTTGTGAAATTCGTACTTGATAATAATTTTGAAGCTAGCACCTTTATAGTTGGCTATGACCTTGTCCAGAAGAAAAGAAAAAGAGTTTTCAATTGAATTTATTTACTAGTGGATATATAGTATTTCTTTCGGTATTTTTAGTTTCCTGATTTATTTTGTTGTCCCATAACTTGGTTAGTCATTATTAGTCAATGAAGATGATACTGTAGAGATTGGATACTGTCAATTGGATTAAATGAATAGCTGTCCCATTATCCTTTGTATCATGGTGAAACCGTGCACTTTTCTACTCTTTTGATACTGCTAAGTATTTTTTCTATGTAAATAGTAATGGCAAAGTAAATTATATATATTTTAAAAAAGTCATTTGGCTGGTATGTGATGATATGCTCTGCCACCATTTCCTCAGGCATCAAACAATTTTATAATCAGCTTGCCAGAAGACCTAGCAAACTGTTCGAAATTGACAAAATTGGATGTGGAGGTACTAGTGAGATCTAATACGTGTAGCTTCTTTGCATCTCTCCTTATTTTTCCTTTTTTCATTGCTAGACAATTATGCTTTATGTAGTTAAACCAAATTTGTAACTATCTCTATAGTTACTATTAAATAAAAGAGAACAATGGAATTCTTTTTCTATATGATTTCAGGGGAACAAGCTAACAGCTTTATCTGACAATTTGATTGCATCATGGACCATGCTTACAGAACTTAATGCCTGTAATTATCTATTGCTTTTCTACTTTAATACATGATTCAATAAAACATCTTCCTATTACAACCTCAGATGAGAATGTGAAATGGTTGAATCTGTGCAGCAAAAAATTTGCTGAATGGTATTCCAGAATCTATTGGAAGGCTTTCACGTCTCATACGTCTTGACCTTCATCAGAACCGTGAGTAGATGAAAGAATTATCTTGCTAACTTTCATATTTGGATATAATCAAGCATATTTCCTTCAATTCTCTTACAAATCTTCAATGACTGAGTTATGCAGGAATTTCTTCGGTTCCTTCTTCAATATCTGGCTGCAGTGCCCTTATGGAAATTTATCTGGGGTTATATTCTCAATCATCGTTACAAAGAATTTCAGCTAGTTTGAGGATGTAAATTGTTCTTCTAAATTTTTTCATCTTTGACATTCATATACATTTTGATCTCAAACTTTTAAGAATAATGCTCTGTCTACATTACCAGCGACTTTAGGAATGCTTTCCAGGTTGGGAACTTTTGATCTGCACTCCAACCAGGTATTTATTTATTTTATTTTTTTTATTTTTTGTCAAACTTTAAACTAGATGTGTCTCTGACAAACATTATTACATTGAACTGCTTAATGACCTGATTGACGGCAAAAAATTTAGGGTAGGTATACTGAGTTGCACCAAGTCATTATTTGATGGGCATTTGATCTAAAAAAGTTTGACATTGATTAGTTTAGTTCAAGAAGACCACTTTTGATCCTATCCTATAATCAAATGGTGTTGAATATTTTCTAACAGAATCATGATTTTCAAGTTAGGATGATTCTTGAACTTGTACATAGAGATAGGAGCTGTCTATGACTGAAACTAGGTATGTATTTCTTCTTGTTCACTAATTTTTTACATTTGACCAAAGATGATATGCTCATATCCTTACAGTTGAAGGAATATCCAGTCGAGGCATGCCAATTGCGTCTTTCAGTCTTGGATCTTTCTAATAATTCATTGACTGGACAACCCCCTGAACTTGGTAAGGTTAGCAAATGATATGCTGGAATCTTTGGTTGTGTTATTAGTTCATATCTTGTCTTTCATTTGCTTATTATGTAGTTGATTAATTGTTTATGACTCCCGTTATAAATATCATATGAAATTTATTCATTTTCTAGGCAAGATGACTACACTGCGAAAATTGTTGCTTGCTGGCAATCCTTTGCGAACTCTCAGAGGGTGTGAAAGCATTGTGATTGTGTTCTAAGTTTGTTGAATGCTTATGTTGATTACCTATTTTTCTAACTGAAAACTTTTACCACCCAGCTCATTGGTTTCTGGACCTACACCTACTTTATTGAAGCATCTGCGAAGTAGACTTTCAGAGAATGAAGGTATGTTGGTGTAAAAAATTCAATTCTAAGTATGCAGTCTTCCTCTAGTTCTTTACTTTTCTTTATTTATTTTATTATATCTCTTGAAGCCTTATCAAACTTCTGATCCATCCCTTTTTTGCCAATTGAAGAAAGCCTTCTATTATATGGTTTCAAACAAGCGAGAAAAGAAAAGCCCCTTATATCTTATTAGTAAAGCCTAAATGCCCTGCAACCGGCAAACTAGCAACAGCTTTCACAAAGCTAAATCTGTTGCTTCTCGCTTTTGAGCTGGATTATTTATTTTAAGTTTTTATTTTTTTACTCCTATATGATCTGTAGTAATCACTTTATTTTGGTATTTAAATTATAAATCTCAAGCTTTCCATGCAGATTCTGAAGCCAGTAAAGCTAAAGAAGATGTGATTACCCTGGCAACTCGATTGTCTATCACATCAAAGGTATTGCTTGCGGTGATTTTAGGTTACAAGATCTTTGAGTTTGTAAAAGAAAGAACTTAAGCTTTCTGAGGCGGAGTAGTTTTATTGTTTGTTTTGTTCTGAGTGAAACTCTTTTTGCCTTGTTGGTTCCAGTAAAAGATTATTATGACTTAGTGGTTTCTTGTTGGTGGAGTCAGCTAAATGCTCCATTTGAATTTTCGGGGAAAATTATCTGACTTGCCATTCACATACATACACAGTAGTGCCCTTGGCTTTGTTTTAGACTTTGATGTTTAAGGGTTTTAATTGGGCTTGTTACATTTGTAGATCCTAAATCTAATTTTTCATGGCTTAAAAAGAAAGACTTACGCTATCTTCATTGTTATTTCACTGCCAGTATCACTCATGATATAATACATGCATATCATAGTATTTAAACTGCTTTGGGCTTTGGTTTCAAAGGACTCTTAAAATGCTTATTTTTTCTTCATTCATCTTAATTGGGAAAGACTGATGGTTAATTTTGTACAGATAATCTTTTTTTTGGTCTATGAGAAGTTAGGAATTTTGTGGATACTTGACAGGCTGTGTTGCTTCATATAGGGGGGATCTCTCTACTTCACATGTTTATCTTATTGTGATCTACTAGTTCACATGTGTATTCTCTCCTTTAAGTCACTTTAATACATTTTTTTTTGTTTCTTAGAAAAAAATAAATAAAAGTGCTGTTAAATTGGATGGAGTGTATTTCACTTTTTGAGTGTGAGATATGATAATTCGGCATCCGAAGTTGCAATTAGTTTCTATTTTGGTGTTTTGTCAATTGTGCACATTATCTGCCATCCTCCATTTTAATTTACTATTGGCTGGCTGAAATTGCATTTAATTATCTTTGTGAAGTTTTTTACACGAAGAAATGGTTATATTTTCAGGAACTTTCTCTGGAAGGGATGAATTTGAGTGCTGTCCCATCAGAAGCATGGGACTCAGGTGAAATCATAGAACTTAATCTTTCTAGGAATTCCATCCAGGAACTGTCCCCTGAACTCTCCTCATGTGTCTCCCTCCAGGTAGATTTCTTTGATCTAGTCATTATTTTTTATGCTTAGTTGGGGTCTGAATAATGCCTTTGTAAATGCTAGCTGTTTTTGTATGTTGAGCCAAGTTATTAGTCTGTTAATTTCGGAAATTCATGGATACTATTAGTCTCCCTTAGACCCTTACTACTTTTAGTTTTTGGGATATGGTGTGAGGGTAATAATGCAATGTTGACCCTTGTTGATTTGATGACAAAATCAGGAGCAAAAGCTACTCTGCTTGACCATCCACAATAGATATTTGCAGGGCTTTTCAACATTTAACAGACACCATTTCATATACTGTAAGTGAGGAGTTGAGTAATTCTAATGTTATTGAATGTCATCTACATTGGTTTACATTGATTAAGAGATATATATGTTTATATCTAAATAACTCTTTGGTAATTTGCTTTTTTAACTATTTACTTCAAAATTTGGTGCTTAAACATCAATAACTAATCGCCTTTGGTTGAGGGTCAGTAGGTCGGGTAGTTCATATGCTATGGGCAATTGTTTTGTGATCTGAGACCGTCTATAAAAACCAATTCATTTTAAGAATTTTCTGGATGCGCAGACCTTGATATTATCGAGGAACAAGATTAAAGATTGGCCTGGCGAAATCTTGAAGTCCCTCTCTAAACTTTCTAGTTTGAAGCTGGACATAATCCTCTGAGACAGGTAAAGTACATCTCATTTATGATTCAGTTTCCTACCAATAAGACAATGTAACAGAGTCAAACATGAAATTGGCTAGCTTAATCTGTTTCCATCTGTGCAAATGTCGATGTCTTGTAAATTTTAGTTCTCATGAGATTGATATCTCATGAGAAATTTAAAACTGTGCAATCATTTTTCATGCTGTATTTATCCTTCTTCAACTTTTTCTTTTTTTCATGGAAGATTTGCATAGATCAGACACCTTATTGTCAGAATGAGGACAGAGCAAATATGTGCTTGATACATTAGTAGCATTTATTTTGAATTGTCATTTTGTTTACTGATTTTGGTGTGGTCTGACTTCTTGATATGTAGATTCCATCTGATGGATTTAAAGCAGTCCCTATGCTTCAGATTTTGGATCTAAGTTACAATGTAGCTTCATTACCAGAGAATCCAACATTTTCTAGCTTACCTCACTTGCAGGAGCTTTACCTGAGGTAAGTCAGCTCCAATTTTATGGCATGAACAAATGCATCTGTCATGTGCACTTGCCTGCATATGTTTGTAAATATTGGTATTTTCTCCAAATATTATGGGATTTATCTTCTTTGTTGTCTTAACAGACGACATCTGCTCCATGAAGTTCCATCAGATATATTGAGCTTACAGCAATTGCGCATTCTTGACTTGAGTCAAAATTCACTCCAATCAATTCCTGAGGTAGCAAGCTTATCTGTTGGAGAAACATTAATGTTGCCATTTAATTTTGAGCTTATTAAAAGTATGGGCAATTTATGCCTTGTTTCAGTATTGATATAAGACATTTCCTTGGTCAGCAGGATACATGCCTCTTTTGATTTAGTCAAGAAAATAATAATAATAATAAATAAATAAATTTTTTCTTAATAATTTCATTGAGTCAAGATTCTCGTGGCATTTAGTCTACATTATAATGAATTTAAGTTCCTAGCCTGAATATGTAAATTTCATGCAACTAGATTTGTATATCTTCAATCTATTGCTTTTGCTTGATGTCAGTCTCATGCAGTGCAAGAATTATATTTGTCAAAAGGACCTTATAACTGGTTGATTTGTTAATAAATGGATTACTACGGATGCATTAGGGTTTACAGGAATGTATACTAAGATATTCTATAATTTAAGTTTTTCACTTCTAACTATATCTGCAGTTCATAACCTTGTCCCAGCTGAAGTCTTTTCCTTTCATCACTCTTTGTGATGCGATCCTTGACCATTTTTGTGAATTTTTTGTTGCAGGGGTTCAAAAACCTTACCTCTCTCACCGAGCTTGACGTCTCTGACAATAACATTTCTGTGCTTCCCCCAGAGCTGGTAACATTCCGGCATTTTTCAATTTGATTTTCGCAGTTACAAAATTTGGCTGTTTAGAATATGCAAAGTGGTGAATATCATCCTGTGAATTATTGCAAGCCATATGATAATTGTTTAGCAAAACAAGATCTGTCACGGATCCAATGAATTGTGATTGGTCTTGCAAGGACATGAACTTCTAGATAATTGATATGATACTGTGGTAGTGGTTTGGTTCGTTGAACGCATAAGGACTGGGTGATCACATGAAAGATTTTCTTTTGGGTTGTGTGAATCAAACTTTTTATTTTTTGCTTTTTGCTTCTTCCTTGATTTTATAAACAATCTATTTAATATATTGTTGAGCGTATATTGTAGTGGATTATGTACCTAGTTCTGATGATTTGATTTCAACAATTATTCTAAAGATAAAACATTTTCTTTCACCAGGGTTTACTTGAACCCAGTCTACAGGCTTTGAGACTAGACAGAAATCCATTGAGAAGGTATCATTTCTTTCTTTCTCCCTTCTTTGTTTTTCCTTAAAATTTTTTCATACATTTGCTTAGTTTCTTGTGGGAATGAAATTGAAACCAATTTCCTAGTTTTCAATAAGATTGTAAAGAAGCAAAGATCCGTTGGAAAATAGCATGAAGTTCTATAGATGGCACAATGACAGTTTTAAAAATGAAATGCAATATTTGGCGAGGATTGGAATTTTTTCTTCACCAAGATAACTGTTAAAAAGATTATTAAGAGAGAAAACTGTCATTTATACTAATTAACCCTGAACTTTTGAGTCTTTGATAGAGGCATGTACACCTGCTGGAAATGTCCATTTGAAAACTGTTGTTGAGCCAGATGAATAGATTAAAAACATGTGGCCAAATAAAATGAATAAACACAAGAAATATAATCTCAAGTACTTCATAGTGGGTGTTGGTTGAATTAACTATCATCTCCATTTTCTTTTTTCAGCATCCGTAGGACAATTTTGGATAGAGGTACGAAAGCCATTCTAAAATATTTGAAGGACAAAATTCCAGAGCATTAGTTAGTTCACATTTCGCAAAATTCATTGGATCAACTTATGTAACTTTTTTTGTTTGAAAATTTGATTGGATACAATAATATGCTGTATGTTACATATTGAGTGTAAAGTTTGTCACATATAAATCTAAAAAATGGCGTAGACATACTGATTGGTTTTCGCTGTTGTTTGAATTTTCTCATTTTGTTTGTGATGTATGTACATATTTGCCTTCCTATGAAATTCATAGGAAACTGCAGCAAGCTTGATTATTGAACTAGTAAGTACATCATGATGTCAGGACCAAGAGTTTTTAGGCAGCCACGCCATTGAATTTTCATCCCCAATCAACATTTGCAACTCACCAAAAGCTCGTCTTTTGTGGTGAGCTGTGACGACAGACGAATAAATTACACGATTCATAAATTTTGTGATTTTGTTTTTATAATTTTTGTTTTAAAATAAAAATAAAAGATATATTTATATATTTTAAAGAAAAATGAATGAAAAAAAAGATTTTTAGTTATATGTATTTGGGTTTTTATTATAAATAAATGATAAAATGCTAAGATTTTTTTGAAATATTATGATATTATTAAAATATAATATTTAATAGATAAAATTATTTATATTAAAATTATAAAAAAATATGTTAAATTAAAAAAATAAGATAAGATAATTTATAGAGAATTAAAAAAGTTGAAAGAGGAAGAAAACATAAAAAGGTTGATTTCATTTTTATAAAGAATATGGTATCTTAATTCAGTTTTTTTTTTTTTTTTGTCTTCAAAAGAAAATATAAACAGTTATCCAACATTCTCTGAGAAACTCATATCAAAACAGAAGAAATGGAGACGCCTCATACCATTCTACAAATTCTATGTCAGACATTATCATTTTTCCTTCCATATATGTGCAAAATCTATAATCACATCATGTCGATAAATGGTTATTAATTATCGGTCATACGTAACTTGGATTTGTAATGTAGCATCCTTGTTAGTAGTACTTGATCATGTGTCATTGATTTGGGCACCAGCTTATGCGAGTTTGAATGTAAACCCGAGCAAAAATCTTCCATTAATACAGAAGATTACTAATTTAAGAAAAGAAAACTCGATCGATAAGCAAACCAACTGCACGCGGATGGAAGAAACATTAGATTGGTACTATTTCCTCTCCCATTTCAAGGCCACATAAATCCAATGCTACAACTAGCTAACATTCTCCGCTCACAAGGCTTCTCCATAACCATAGTACACACCAATTTTAACTCTCCAAACCCTTCAAACTATCCGCACTTCACCTTCCATTTCATTCATGAAAACTTTTCTCAAGCCGAAGCCTCTATTGCAGACCCCCTTGCTTTTGTTATGCAAATTAAGAGCAGATGTTTAGCGCCTTTTCGTGATTGCTTTGCTAAGTTGTTGTCGGATGTTGGCGAGAAGCCTATTGCTTGCTTGATCTCAGATGCTTCATTCACCTTTTACTCAAACTGTTGCAGAAAATCTGAAGCTTCCCAGGATAGCGTTAAGGACTAGCGCTGCATCCTCTTTTGTTGTTTATGATGCCTTTCCACTTCTGAGGGAAAAATGGTATCTCCCCATTCAAGGTGTGTGTTTCTGATTTTTCCTTTTGCAGCTGCATGCATTATAGGAGTCTCAAATTATATTAATTTTCTTATAACTTGAAGCATCGCCTAAATTGTGTGCACATGCAATATTTATTAATGAACATAACACTAGCGACTGGATACATATTTTTATGAAGCGTAAAAATAAGAAATCAAATTATAAAGTAAGAGTGCTATTTAAATAAAAATTGCAGATCACTGTTTTAACTTGCTGGTTCTGTTAGGCCAACTATGGATTCAAGAACACTTACTGCTTCATCAGCTCTTTTGTTTGGTTAATTTTAAATTAATTTAAATTACCGTATGTTATCAGAATCTAAATTAGAAGATCCAATGGTAGAGCTCCCACCTCTCAAGGTTAAGGATCTTCCAGTCATCAAAACTCGTGATCCGAAATTACTTTATGAAACGATAGATGACATGGTTGATGGAGCCAAAGCCTCTTTAGGAGTCATTTGCAATACATTTGAAGGTCTTGAACAATCAGCACTTGCCAATCTTCGTCAAAAATTTCCCATCCCCATTTTCCCTATAGGCCCGTTTCATTAATGCTTTCCAGCCTCTTCAAGTAGCTTGTTGACAGAAGATCAAAGCTGTGTTTCTTGGCTAGACAAACAAGCACCCAAATCAGTAGTCTATGTGAGCTTTGGTAGTGTTGCTGCAGTAAATGAAAATGAATTTTCGTAGATAGCATGGGGGCTGGCCAACAGCAAGCGGCCATTTTTGTGGGTGGTCCGGCCTGGACTGACCCGTGGTTCGGAAGGGCTTGGAGCATTGCCAAGTGGGTTCCTAGAAATGACAGATGGAAGGGGACATATAGTGAAATGGGCTCCACGGCAAGATGTGCTAGCACACCCGGCTGTTGGAGCATTTTGGACTCACAGTGGATGGAATTCTACATTGGAGAGCATTTATGAAGGCGTTCCTATGATTTGCATTCCTTTTTTCATTGACCAAAAAGAGAATGCCCAAAAAGAGAATGCAAGATATGGAAGTAATGTTTGGAAAATTGGGGTGCAGTTGGAGAGTGGTCTTGGGAGAGGGGAGATAGAAAGAACAATTAGAAGATTGATGATGGAGAAAGAAGGAGAGGAGATTTGAGGCAGAATTTTATTCTTAAAGGAGAAGGCAAATCTTTGTTTGAGACAGGTTCGTTCTTCGCGCCAATCCATAAAGAGCTTGGTTGCTCACATCTTATCACTTAATTTGAAGTCTAATTAGTCTTTATATATGGGTGTACTTATATGCTGATTTCATCGGAACAATTAATAAGCCAATTACCAGGCCCAGCTTTTTTTATTTAAGCATCTTATACGCCGTTTGGCAGTTGAGATTGGACTAGACTAAACTGAGATTATAATTGAAATTGAGATTGAATTAGATTAGACTGAACTATACATAGTACTGTTTTATGTTTGGTGTAATATGGGAATGGACTATATTAATATATAATAAATTTTTAAGAAATCACTTTTAAATATAAAATAATTATTTTTATTCAAGTTTAATTTGAATAAATATTAATTTAATATTCAGATTAAAAGTATTTAAGTACCTTTTATTTTTTAAAAGTAATAATTCAAAATATTATATTAATTTTAAATTTAATATTATTGGTTATTTAATATTATTAATGCATTATATCTATAATTAAACATTCAATATGAATTCTTGATTGAAATATAATTAAACATTATATTGAAAATTATTAATTATTAATTATAACTATATTATAATGTATTTTATATGTATTTTATATGTATTTTTCAATATTTTATACTCTTACATTTATATTTTCTTAATAATCCTTTATTTTATTATAGTAAAATGTATTATTATTTTTTATTATTTCAAGAATTATTTATTTTATTTATTATTTTATTAGATTTAATAATATTATTGTTTATAATATTTCTAAATTATTTATATATTATTATATTAATATTTGTCTAATAATATAATATTTTATTATATTAATTTCACTAATATTATAACTTATATAATATAATTAATAATAATATATACAATTATTTACCATTTGTCCAAGTTTGGAACAAGTAATCCCATGGTTCACCATGGGACTGCTAGTCCCAAAGATTTGTTACTATTGGGACTAAGATTAGTCCTAATCTCAATCTCTTAAAATACTCCAAACAAAAGACTAATTTATTAGTCCCAAAATCTTTTTCAGTTCCCTTATATCCTGGCTATCAAACAGACATAAAGTGTTGTTTAATATCAAAAGGTGTACCCCTTAGTTAAAGTTGATGCGGAGCAAATTGACTTGCAGTTTTTTACCATACAAGAACGTTGAAAAAAAAAATTTCTTCGCGGGGTCCGAACTTTTTTTAATTAAGACAGAATTTATCTGTATATGTTTTATTTATGAGCATATAAATTTAATATAATATCACTCATTTAATAACGTATAATTAATTAATTTTTTATTACATTGATAACTTATATTGATATATATTTTTATTTGTTTGATGTTTTATCAAATTTTTATATAAATTTATATGTAAAATTTATAAGTATAATATTTTTGTTCATTTATTTAGTTCATATTTAATTTATCTTTTTGAACCTTATTCATGTGTCATTGGCGAAAATGAATAGATCACATTTTTGTTTTTCCACCGTGTACAGGGAGAAATAGTGTGCATTCGGTGGAAAAATAAATATGAAGCAACGAGAAGCCTCCTCCATATCCTCCACTTAGGCTATGTTTGGCAGCCCGTATAGTATAAAAGATACTATTTATATAAAATTTTTTTATACCGTGTTTGGTGCAATAGAATGACAAATAGCATAGTAAAAGATTGCATAAAAACCGTATAAGAACCTTATAAAATAAGACAAAATAATGATGTCTCTTACCATGGTTAAGGTCGGATAAAATAAAAATATTGGGAATTATTGGATGTAATTTTTAATTCATAAGTTCTATATAATATAATATAATATATTATATTATATTATTGAAATATTTAAATTATACAATTTTATGTTTTGTTCCAGTTTTTGAAAATAAATACTGCAAACAGATATAAATAAATAAATATTTAAATATTATTTTATTGAATATTTAAACGAATTATTTTAATAAATAAATATAATTTATTAAATATTTAATTAAAAAATTAATTATCTAAAAAATTAAATTAATATAAATTATTTTAAATTATTATATTTTTTAATATTTTATAATATAATATAATATAATATTATTAAAAGATTTAAATTATACAACTTTATTTTTTGTTTCAGTTTTTGACAATAAATACTGCAAACATATATAAATAAATAAATATTTAAATTATTAGTTTATTGAATATTTAAATGAATTATTTTAATAAATAAATAAATTTATTAAATATTTAAATAAAAAATTAATTATCTAAAAAATTAATTTAATATAAATAATTTTAAAATTATTATATTTTAAAATATTATATTATATTATTAAAAGATTTAAATTATACAACTTTATTTTTTGTTCCAGTTTTTGACAATAAATACCGCAAACATATATAAATAAATAAATATTTAAATTATTAGTTTATTGAATATTTAAATGAATTATTTTAATAAATAAATATAATTTATTAAATATTTAAATAAAAATTAATTATCTAAAAAATTAATTTAATATAAATAATTTTTAAATTATTATATTTTAAAATATTTTTTTAATTTTAAACTATTTTTATTATCATAAGGAATTTAATATAGTTAAATACAATCTTTTATTAAATATAGTATTGTATAATAATATTATACAATACAGTGATAAACTAAATATAGTATAAAGTTTACTCAATTTTATACTATACAATTCTATATAATACTATCCGTTACAATAATAATTATATAATCTTATACGGTGTAACAAACGCAACCTTAATGCATTATACAGTGACGGCCTTAACCCATACGTGGCTAAGGCAGCTCCCTAAGGCCCCTGATTTATTTCAGGCCCCAAAGTAATTTTTTTCAATATCCTGTATCTTACGTAGATCCCCAAATATAATATCTTATATTATTTGAAAGTCCCAATCATTATAAAATCCCTATTTTGTCCCCCAAATATTTAGTTTCATTTTGAAGGCCTCCGTAATTTAATTTTATTCTAATAATTATGTCATATGAATATTAAAATGTACCTGAGCTACAAAATTTAAATATCATTAAATAATTATTTCAAAATTATTTTAATTAAAGTTAAATATAATCACATAATTCATTGTTAAAAAAAACACTAAGTATGAAAGAGAATATTGTTAATCGTAACCCCTTATGAATGATAAAATTCATTAATATGAAAAATAGATGTGTAAAATCTAAAAAAAGAATATTCTAATTCTATTATGCAGATCATAAGCTTCTCTTTCACTCTATTAGATCAAACTATCATATTCTTTCAAGCCCATTAAAAGATTGTAGATCATCTCCTTATAAATAAATTTTAGTTTCCTTTACGTCATACCTTTTTATTTTATTTTGTGATTATCAATATTATATTTTTTTATTGTTGTATTGATAATTTATTGTTTTGTACTTGATTAATTTTTAGCTTTAGATTCTTCTAATAGCGAACATAAATTATGAACATTAAAACACTTAAGGAAAAGGAAATATTAGAACATGATCACAAAAATAAAATCATGAAAAAAATTTAAAAAAATTTAATAATTGATAAACTTTTATTTATTTCTATTAATATTTTAAATTAATTAGCTAATAATATGTTGAATAATAACTATTGAAAAATGTGATATCATTATAAATAGCGAGTTTTAAAATAGACACTATATTTGATGAAATTTTATTACATATTATAGGAACAATTTTATTGAAACTTCAAAAGTTATTTATTAGATTACTAAGGACATTTTATTTTATTTCATAGTGTAAATTTAAAATAAAAAATTAATATTTAATATTGTCAGTTAAAAGATCATATTAGTTTTTTTTCTTTTTAAGTTTATGAAATGAAAAATACTTTAATTAATAGAATTATTCTTTTACGATTCAAAATATGACTCTTAAAATGTAATGGATAAAATACTACTCTTACAATTCTTTTTTATACAAATTGATATGGCTTAAACTTGATCTAATTAGAAGAATAAATTTTAAAATTGATAATATTAATGATGTAGTAGTTATACAATAATATCATATGAGATAATATAATATTAACTATCTAAATGAAAAAGAATTTTTATTTAATTTTAGTTAAAAATTATTTTTTAAAGGTTGTAAGAAATATAATATTAATTATTTAAATGAAAAAGAATTTTGATTTAATTTTTAAAGGATTGTATAAATATAAATATAAACATTTTAACAAGGGTAAAAAAAAGTCACACTAAAGATGAAATATTCTCTTACCACTTTTTTTAAGTGGTATCTAAAAAAATAAACAAACATTCTATTAAGTGGTGTAAATTAAGTTCTAAAAAGTGTTTAAATCTAAAAAGTATTAAGTGTTTGAAACAAACACCACCTAAGTTATTTTTACATAACTTAAGGTGGCGGAAATTCATTAATTAGTTGGGAGTGTTCTTTATTTTTGCATTCCAAGATTTGAGAGAGGAGCTTCAACGCAAATTAGAATGTCTTTTTTTATTTGAGTCTTTGATTTATGTATGAGAATGAGAAATTGTACATAAGTTGTTGATTAAGTCTGTGTGAGTTAGTAGACACTTGGGATAAGTTATAAATTGAGTTTTTATATAATTCAACATCAGACATTAGTTGTTATGTATAACTTAATATCGTGTTGTTAACTTATCTGTGACAGAAAGTGGGTAGTGTCACTAGAGTTTAATATCTTTGCAAAGATTTTATTTTACAAAGATTAGGTCAGTGTGTGAGAGTAAGTCAGTATTATAAAAAGTCCTAAAGACTGTACAAACAGGAACTTAGTGAATTGCAGCTCTATATCTATCCGTGGATGTAGGTTTTACAACTGAACCACGTAAAATTCTCCTGTGTCAATTTACATTACAGTTTACTGTTATGTTTCTTATAACTACATACTTCCAGAACCTTCATATGAGATAACTTTCTAACATTTCAAAAGGTTTCATACTTTCTTATTTCCTAACTTGTTTACCTGATTGGCAATTTAGTTACCAACTCAAATTATATTGTATGATTGATTGGTACAAGCCCAATAATTGAACATCTTATTTCATATTTACAAATCTTAATCAATTTGATAAAGAGAACCTTTTAAATCAAAAATATATACGCCTTCTTCTTCAAAACAAAATGTTTAACACAACGGGCATGTATGGGGGTGCATAGCTCATCATTAAAGGTTTAAAATCATAAATACATGTTAGTATTGTAATATTTATTATTTTTACAAAAAAAAAAAGAGTTAATGACATATTTAGTCCAGCAAATGTCTTTTTCTTTTTCAACACAACATGCTCAAATCATTAAAGGTTTAAAGGTAAAGACCTAGCAAAAACCTAAAAATTGAATGTATTTTCAAAAGATATTATATTGCACATATGTTAATATATAGAAACTTTGGGACTGTCATCTATCAATTCATTTCTCCTTGCTCAAATTCTCTTCTATGTTTCCCTGGATTCAAATTGAGTATAAATTCCTACAGTACATTCGCTAATTTGGAATCATTTGAAAATAGAAAAGGTCATTGTTGACCATGAACACCCCTTCTTATTAAGCTTGCAAACTTATAGGCTTATAGCATATTTCCTCTGCTCTTCAATTGGTATCGGGAAAATATGACGCCTTTAATGGTTTCCTAGCTTTGGTGAAGTCTAAACTCTGTAGCTATCACTCAGGCTTGAACTTCCAACGGGTGCCATGGAGAACTCAGACAAGAATGAAAGTCTATAGCATGCTCTTCCACTTTCTACTTAGTAGCTTGATGCTGTTCTTCAGTTTTAAAAACAATATGTTCATCATCAAAGCCTTATTTCTATTAAACTTTTGCATTTATTAAATCATATGCTTATGCATTTCTTTGCTACTTTTGTGTTTTATATCTATTATATATTTTTATTTTATATTATCTAAAATTTGTTAGAATTTATGTCTTTTTAATTTTATCACCCTTTAAAATAACTTTTAAAATATAAAATTATGTCAAATACAAATGGAAATAAATAAAATCATAAATAAATGTTAGTATTGTAATATTTATTATTTTTACTAAAAAAATAAAAAGATTTAATACCACATTTAATCCAACAAAAGTCTTTTTCCTTTTCAAAACATAAACGAAAAGCAGTTCAATATGTTCATAAACGATAATTGGACTGGATTACTTGCTTAAATAATTAAAGATTTAAAGGTAAAGACCCAGCGAAAATCTAAAAATCGAATGTATTTTCAAAAGATATACTACACTTGTGTGAACATACAGAAACTCTGAGTCTGCCATTGACACATCAAAAAAAGGATTATCTCCCAAGTCTAGGAGTGTCGAAGTAATAAACCCGATGAGATCGGGGTCGATCCATGAGAAAGGAGATTTAAGCGTTATAAATTATAAGTTAAGCAAATATAATACGAATGATTCAAAGGGATGGTGAAATAATATCAACAAATAAATATAATGATGGTAGGCGGTATTACCGACCATTCAAATATAAAATAAAAAGCTAAAGGAGGTAGAACCATCCATAGAATTAGGTGGTAAAACCAACCATAGGAATTTAGGAGGTAAAACCTTCCATAGTAAATAAAGGAACAAATTCATAAACAATAAATAAAAGTAATAAAAATACAAGTAAGAAAAGAGTAATTAACACAATAATAACGAGGGCTAAGGTTAGGGGATCCGCTCTTGATATATTGAATAAGGATAATTAACCAACCCATTTTAGTTATATGAATTATATTTGTTTCGTTATCAATATTTATATCACTTCTTGTAAATGGGTTCAAGCATCCAATGTACCAATCACCATATGTCTACAACAAATCAAGGTTCCTACCTAGACTTGTGTCGGTAAAGAAGAACCATACGACGTCTAGAAAGGATCCAAGCATTTGATGTGCCAAGGATTGTCGACAATGGATCAAGACCTCCACTTTATAAGTGGTGTCAAGATTGATGAAGAAAAGAAATATAAATCATATAAAATAAATAACAAAAGATTATGATTATTAAGTACATACCTAAGGGTTGGAGAATCCTTATTCTCATATCAAGGGTTTCACCCTTTCACCTTAGCAAGAGAGAAATTAGAAAGACATAATAGAAGAAAGAAAATAAATTATAAGAGAAAGCAAATTCATTAATAACATAAACACACAAAACACAATACAAGATCCTAGCCAAGGCCAAGAGATCCCAGCCAAAGCCAAGATGTGAAAATGGTTACAAGGCACCTCTATTTATAGATACATCCAGGGGCAAACTTGTCAAATTACAAGGGCACAATTGTCAAATATTAGTTGTAAAAATCTTTGACAATTGGGATCATTAGGGGCACCGACTTTGACCACCAATTTTGGCAATGATTTATTGAGAATTTTGATCATATGTCTTCATAAAAGTTGTAGATATTTGTCTCACCTTTCTAGAAAATTTTGAATCAGATGATTTGGATACGTATTTTGAGGGATATGCCCAAAATACTGAAGTATGGTCAGGCTGGGCCGAAACTGCATATGGGTTTACTTCAAGCCCATTTTTGGTCCATTTAGAGCCCAAATTTGATGAAGCCTATGAGACACAATCTTGTAGATAATTGGATCAGCTTTCCAAAACATTAAGATTTGCACCATTATGATCTATAAATAAAAAGTTATGCCCATTTTACCGAACCTATAACAAAACCAAAATTAAGAGAAAATTAATTCCAAAGATGCAAAGACTACAAATATGCTAAGTTAGAGAATTTAATGACATTATTAGTGCAATATGATGAATTAAACTCTTATAAAACATACATATTTAAGTGTTCATCAGGCATCTGCCTATTCATTTCTCCTTGCTCGAATTCGATAATATACTTCCCCTAGATTCAAATTCAGTATACTTTCTTAGAGTACATTCTCTAATTTGGGATTGTTTCAAAATAAACAATGTCATTGTTGACCATGAACTCCCCTTCTTATTGAGCTTGCAAACTCATATATGCTTATACCATATTTTCTCAGCTCTTCAATTGGTATCGAGAAAATATAAGGCTTTAATGGTTTATCAACTTTGGAGAAGTCTAAACTCCATAGCTAACACTAAGGCTTGAACTTGCAATAGGTGCCGTGGAGAACCCGAGCTTGAATGAAATTCTATAACACACTCTTCCACCTTCACCTTAGCAGCTTGATGCTTATCTTCGATTTTAAAAACAACAAATTCATCTTCAAAGTCTTATTTCTATTAAACTTTTGCATTTATTAAATCATATACTTGTGTCTTATTTCAATTACATATTTTTATTTTATATAATCTTATATTTATTAGAATTTATGTCTTTTTAATTATATAACTCTTAAAATAACTTTTAAAATATAAAATTATGTCAAATACATAGACTTGATGAGAATATCAAATTCATAAATAAAAAGATCAAGTCAGACCACTGTACCAAAATTGTATTCCCCAATAATCTTCCCATCAACTAGCATTTTATCCCCGTACATCAAGCGTTACTTCTCTTTGTCCGTTACATTTATTAAATCATAGTTTGTGCATCTATCATACCAATTTTGTGCCTTATTTCTATTATATATTTTTATATTATATTATCTTAAATTTATTAGAATTTGTGTCTTTTTAATTATATCACTCATAAAATAACTTTTAATATATTAAATTATATCAAATACATAAAGTTGATGAGAACACCAAATTTATAAATAAAAAGATTAAGTCAGGCCTCTGTACCAAAATTGTATTCCCTAATGGTCTTCCCATCAGATAGCATTTCATCTCCGTACATCAAGCATTGCCTCTCTTTGTCCATTGCATTTATTAAATCATATTCTTATGTGTTTATTGTACTACTTTTGTGCCTTATTTTTGCTATATATTTTTGTTTTATATAATCTTAAATTTATTAGACTTTATGTCTTCTTAATTATATCACTTATAAAAATTATGTCAAATACAAATGTAAATATATAAAATCATGAATACATGTTAGTATTGTAATATTTATTATTTTTACTAAAAATAATAAGAATCAATACCACATTTAGTCTAGCAAAAGTCTTTTTCTTTTCAAGACAAGAATGAAAAGCAGTTCAATAAGTTCATAAAAGATTTAAAGGTAAAGACCTTGCCAAAACCTAAAAATTGAATGTATTTTTAAAAGATATATTGTACCCTATGTGAATATATAGAAATTGTGGTTCTGCCAACTGTCTATTGATTTCTTCTTGCTCGAATTTGATTATATACATTTGTGGATTCCAATTTAATATACATTCCTAGAGTATATTCGCTAATTTGGTTTGGGATTGTTCAGAAATAAACGAGAGCATTGTTGACCTTGAACACCTCTTCTCATTGAGCTTGCAAATTCAAATGCTTGTAGCATATTTCCTCAGCTACTCGGTTGGTATCGGGAATATATAAGGCTTTAATGGTTTACCAGCTTAGGTGAAGTCTAAAATCTATAGCTAACACTAAGGCTTGAACTCCAAACGGGTGCCATAGAGAACCCAGACAAGAATGAAAGTCTATAGCACACTCTTCCGCTTTCACCTTAGCAGCTTGATACTCATCATCTTTTTTAACAACATGTTCATCATCAAAGTCTTATTTGTATTAAACTTTCGCATTTATTAAATCATAAATATGTGCATTTATCGTGCTACTTTTGTGGCTTATTTTTATTTTATATTATCTTACATTTATTAGAATTTATGTCTTTTAATTATGTAACTCATAAAAATAACTTCTAAAATATAAAATTATGTCAAATACATAAACTTGATGAAAATATCAAATTCATAAATAAAAAGATTAAGATAAACCTTTGTACCAAAATTGTATTCCCTAATGGTCTTCCCATCAGCTAGCATTTCATCCTCGTACTTTAGGCGTTGCCTCTCTTTGTCCATTGTATTTATTAAATCATATTATTGTATATTTATCATACTACTTTTGTGACTTATTTCTATTATATATTTTTATTTTATGTTGTCTTAAATTTATTAGAATTTTTGTATTTTTAATTTTATCATTCATTTTTAAACCAGGTCTAAATATTATGGTCAGGTGACAAACCCGGTTTGACGGTTCATAACAGCCAAACCCCCAAAAACCCTCCTAGTCAAAATCCCAATACAAGAAGTAGATACACTGAGAAGAGGGAAAGTGCGAGAGCGAGAGTGGATGACAATGTGATGCTTCCAATTTTCTTCCCAATCCTCCACGTCTACGTCTGCGTCTGCTTCATCACCATTCTCGTTCGGATCTTCAAACCTTAGCTCCTCTGCCTCCACATCCCCTTTCAGATTCTCTTTCAATACCTCTTCTTCAAATCGTAGCTCCTCCACTTCCACTTCCTCACGGACCCGGTTGAAATTAAATTTTTTTCCTTTCTTTTTTTTTCTCTCCCTTTCTTCTGCCTCTGTTTTTTGCAAACCCATCGCCAGTGCACATAAATAGCACTCGCCGTTTTGCCCACACTCAATTGCACACCACGACCATGAGAAGGTGGAGACATCACCGTTCAAGGAGAAAGAGGGAGAAGAAAGAGAAGCGGAGGCGAAGGCGTCGTTGCCTCACTCCCTTGTCCTCTCTCTAACTTCCTCTCCACTGCAAGCATCGTCATGTCTCCTCTCCCTTTCCACCGCCAGTGCCTCACTCGTCCTTTAACAATCGTTCCTGATTCTTCACTTCCTCCTCTCCCTCTGATCTTCTTTTGTTGTTTTGGGTTATTGTATATGGTTGTATGTCGAATTTCTAGTGGGTTTTGGGGTTGAGATTATGATTTATTTGTTGAAGATGGTTATGATGATGAATTAGTGAGGAAATTTGGTTTGGTTGGTGATGTCTTGTTTGATTGCTAATGATGATGAAAATTTGCAGTATTCTCCCGCAGCATGTGAAGTTGAGAAGGAGAATGAGGAGTCGGTTATTTCAGTTTAGATTTAGGTTAAATAGTTTTATAGCCTTGGTCATGAGTTCGAATCCTATCATTCGCGAAACTCTTGTTTATTTTATATATCAATGGCATTTACCATTATAACCCTTAATATTTAACTTATTACAAGCATTTAACGGCGAAAGTGACGGAATAGTGGTCCGTGATGAATTTCGAAAAAGTCAGGGATATTGTATGATGAAAAGTGGCAAACAATATTTCTGGATGAAATTAAGTTAAAACCTAGAGAGGGCCTATATGATTAGCCCCAAATCTAACACTAGACGTGATAAAATCTTTAGTTAAGAACTATTCAATTTCTAACGCTAAAAATTTAAAACATTCACATGCTAAAATTTAAATAAAGAATTCATTTAAATCCATTTTGTGGAGGGTAAATGATATCGTGTTTTTATCATGCCTTTGTTTGATCATAAAGTACGTAATTACAATTTTGCCCTTTCAGTTACCAATAAAAATTGTTTTATATTATCAAATTACAATCTTCAAGATTGTAATATATTATCAAAATCATAAATAACAACATCCTAAAATTTTTAATATATTCTAAAGTCAAAATTCTAAACTTAATAATCTTAAGAAATTATCAGATCACAAATGACAACTTTTTAAATTGTTCACCAAAGAATTCATGGACTAAAAAAATTTAAATTAAAACAGAACATTCACTAATTTAAATTAAATTAGAACATTCACTCAACAAATCATATCATAATATCCATGTGACACGAGGCATGCATATTGGATAAAAGTTAAAAATGGGTAACCGTTCTCTCACACTACCTACATGTATAGATGGGTTACTTTAAAAATTGTTGAATGATAATTATTCAAAAATAGCCCTTCGCAAATTAAAAATTATCATAATGATGAAATAAGTATTTTTGAGGGGATCGAAGAAGAATACATGTCCGAACTCAAAAGCTTTAATCTCTACCACTGAATTTTTGAGGGGATCGAAGAAGAATACATGTCCGAACTCAAAAGCTTTAATCTCTACCACCGACTGTAACGCTGGATTTATTCATAGCATTTGAATGCAAGCGTTCTGGTCCACAACTGAGTAAAGAATCTGTCAAATTGACAAACAACTATAAACCACAAACCTATTAGTTTCCTATTTGTCCTAAAGAGTTCGTGGCTGTATTACACGCAGAAGCACCTACTCAACAAGAGACACATCATGTCAATTCTCAAAATTACTCCACAACTTCATATAAAAACTATGCTTGAGTATGGTTGACAATTTTCCCTTCAATGTGGGGATTGCACATCAAATTTCTGTCAGCACTGTATTCCTTTCTCAGTTTTCAACCGGTTGGTCCGGTTGCAGCACCTTTAACATTGTCATCATCGAGAAGTATTCTGAATTTAAGAATCTTGTGCAGGGGAGCAACTGGCTTCACTGGTTTCACTTGCTTTCTAGGAGGAGCTTGATTTGAATTAATTACAGATTTGCCTGAGGGAAGGTTTGCTTCAGATGGTGCTGTCTCTTCACGAACCAGAGGGGAAGCTTCTGCAAATAGAACCTTGCATCAGTTTAACGAATTAACAAATTGCCAGGTCAAGCTTCATTTAATTTGTGGAATACAGGACACGAGTAAACATAAAGCAAAACATAAAACATATGAATACAAGCATTTAATTCAAGATAAGTGTTTATGAACCCACTGCTTCACGTCAAAAAGGAAAAACTGTGTGGCAGTTACGGAATCCATGAACCAATACCAGTTCACCAAATGGACAGACCTAAAATGGATTTACATATGGAAATCCAACATGAACAGGTAAATAGACTTGCTTCCACCAGGAATTACTCTAATGCATATACATATACAGCATGGAAAATTTTCTTCTGTCACAAAAAAGTAGAGAGACCAGGTCACCAAACCCGATTTTTACACATGGTGGACATCCTGGGACTATGTAACAGATTTATTCTATGCTGCTTCTGTCTCCCCAGAAACAAATGGAAAGCATCTCAAACACAGAAATTCTCAACCCTCTTTGCAGACTATTTAGGATAGAAAGAATCTAAAATACCATCTCCTGAGCCAGATAATCAAAACCTCTTCAAATTAAATTTTTGACTGGTTCATGTAACAAAAGAATCTTGGTCAGGCAATCTTACATAGGCAAAAAGCAAAGTGTCAAGGAAGCAGAAGTAATGCGTCTCACCATCTTCAGAGAAAACAAAGCATGTTCCAATTGTTTCTTCATATTCTCCAATCTGCAAAGCATGTTGATAAAAATAACATTAATCCATGAATTATAGATAAAATAATCTATAGTTCTCGCAATTGTAATCCAATAGGAAAAGGGAAACATAATCAATGAATGTAAAGAAAACTAAGAAACTCAATTTCAGTCACTCCTATCAAGTATTTAAGTCCTTGAAAACTTTAAAATTAAGGGGCAAATAAAAAATAAAAGAAGAAGAGGCTGGGTGTCCTGATGTTCATACAATATGTAAGATTGAACTAAGTACTTAATATCATATGCATAAAACAATCACCATACTTATAACAGAAATTTCACATCATTCTGTAATATCATAAAATCAATTATATGATTGTAACTTCCAAATATTTAATTTGTGCCCAGATCCTTGATTTCACCATGAAAGAGAAAACATGTAAAATCCAGGCCTTCGCAAGCCATCAACTCACCAATGTCAATTTGTCATCAATGATCAATATTGGATTTAAAGTATCCAAACCCTGTAATGCAATAGAAATCCATAAGGATTCAAGACGTCAAGATAAAGAAAACAGAATTATCTAGTGCATAACTGCCAGCAAAACAACCAATCAAAGTGAAGGCACGTTATCTGAACCGCTTTTGCAGAATGAATGAAGAAGCCATCATCATCTATTTCCACATACAAAAGCAAAAATGCATAGAGAAATAGGTAGCATCAAATACAGCACCAAAACTGGCAACCTCATTTTAAACAAGTAATAATCGGGAATCTTTCATCAAGATAATATTCCAACGCTGTAAAAGTATCAGAAACATTCAAGAATAGCAGATTGCAACTTCTTACACTTAAGTCCATCGAGCCAATATATCTACATTACTTTGCCAACTTAATGAAACTTACACAAAAATTACAACACTGCCAAATCATATATTCATAGATAGATGGATTAATTATTCATCAGGACACCTCTGTACTCAACAGTCAGACAGTCAAGTTTCAAAAACTTAACGCTTAACAGATATAATGTGACAAAAGTTAAAACCATGTTATAGAATTGAATGATGAAATTGGAACCCAAAATGAATAGCACCACATATTTTTGTTGACTTTGCAACATACAGAGAGAACATTTGGAGCATTTGGTGGAATGTCAAATTTCCCCGATAAATCATCAAGAGCAAGCAATACAAATTCTTCTTCATCCTCCTCTTGCTCACGTTGCATTGCATTTCCCTCCATTACCTCTACACACAACAATCAAACAATAATTTTCAGAGTTTCTTATTTCTCAATCTAACCAACACAACAATCAGGGAAATAATCCAACAAATACAAGGAACAAAGAGAGAGGAAATTGATAACTCGCTGATTTTATGAGTCTTCCGGCGGCCAGCTGTAGACCTCTCCGGCGACCTCGACTGCTGTACCGTCTTTTTTTTTTTTTTTAATCCTACAGGGGGTTTAGGGTTTCTATTTTCTTTATTTTTTAAATAATTTTAAAACTTTATAGTGGGCTTAAATAAAAAAATTAAAATTAATAAAATACTTAGGTAGCTGTTAAGCAAACGAGTATACTTTGCCGTATGCACAGCGATTAAGCAAATAAAACGTCGTCGTGGCATGAATTATAGGCAAACCAGTAGCTAATGCGCGCCAAAATTTAACACTCCACTTCACTGGGACATGTGTACCCTTTCATCCGAACATTCGCGAATCGCGAGTATCCAACTATTCTCCACTCGCACAATCACAGGTTCTCATCTCAGTTGCGGAAACAGTACCAAGTGACGTAACTCTCGTTTTCGTTTGCGCCACGTGTCAGTACATCCTCGGACAGGAACACAGTAACGACACCAAGTAAAATGACGACGAGTCGAATCTACAAAAGAAGCCAAGAGTAGTTTTCTCACAGAAACTCACTAAAGTCCACACAGATTCCTTCTTTGGTGCCCATTCAAACGACAGCTAATGAACTCTAAACCCTAACTTTTTTTTCCAATTTAATCCCAATTTTTAATCCTCATTCCCGATTTTTCGGTGAGAAAGCGGGAACTAAAGGCGGAGATCGGCACCGAAAAGTGATCAATTATTGCTCTTTATAGGTAAAGTTTCGACATTTTTTAATTTTGTTGTACTGTAAAAGGAGCTACGTTTGAGTAATAAATTTGTGATTGATTGATTGATTTGTGCTTGATTTTCAGGTGGGGACTTGAGTTTCTCCGAGTTTTTGCGGTCATTTCTTGGGTTTGGTTGTGAAATTGTGCTTGGTCTCTTCTGATGTTTTGTTATCTCTGATCATTGTGGCAATTGAGCTCAATTTCGTACGATTTTCTGCCCTCTGATGTGTTCTTTATATGTTGCCTCAATTGTCTTAGATTTCGTCTTAAAATTTGATAGCTCAATCCTAATTGTGTCTGCAATTGTTCCTCTTTAGCCTCGAATTTGTTTGCTGTCGGGTCATATATTGGTTATTGAGTTTGTTGACGTATTGGTGAAGTCGAAAGAGTGAGATTTTGAGCTTATTTACGTGGATTAAGCGTCAGAATTGGAGTTTGTGTGGAGCTGAGGGATTGAAAATTTTGCGGCAAATGGCTGATCGTTTTAGGTCTGTTTCGATAGAGGAATTGCCCTCTCATTTGATTTTTGAAATTTTGATGACGGGTCGGCTTAGTGCAGTTGATCTTGTTTGTTTAGAGTTAACTTGTAAGACTTTTGGGGGCAGTCAAGGGTTGTACCCCCACAAATTCCGGTCGTTGGTAGATTTTGCATCTTTTCAGCTTTGTACTTCACATAGCATGTATGCGGGGATGAGTTGGAATATGCAGCAAGAGCTCTTTGATCGTTGTAATGGGAATTGGAAGCGCATTTTAAGGTTCTTGCAGTCTGTGGAGCATTCATCTGACACCGTGGAGACCTCAGCAGGCAATATACTATTTCTTTGATATATTTGTTTTTACTTTTGGTTCTTCGAGTGAATGAACTATTAGCTCATCTGAGGGTGAGATCTAAAATATATTGATCTGATTTAGTTATATAACAACAAACTGTCCTTACATTCGGTTAATCCTTAGTATTGAAATTGTGGTTGAACGTCAAGGCGTTATAGAGAGAAGATGTTTTCAGGGTCACAGTTTATTTCTATTTTATTGCTGAGGATTAGCTGATAATTTATTCTCTGAGTATTTAGATTATATAGAGTAATATCATGATCTGGAAATTTATGATCTGCTTCCTGGTTAAATAAATAATGGGAAATTCTTTTTTTTTTTTTTAACAGAAATTTAAAAAGCCTTCAAATAATTAGGACAAAAATTTATCAGTATATTCACATATTGATTGTTACAGAACTAGAAATCAGTGGAATTTCCAAAAGTAATACTATGTTATTATCTTAAAAGCAAGTTTCTGTCTTTCTGGTTACTTGAAAATATATATACCGATTTTTTAAGATAGGATAACACTATCTGGCTTTCTTGTAACTTGAAAATATTTATACAGATCTTTAAGATAGGATAACACCCACACATGCGTGTGTGCACGCACACACAGACAAAAAAAAAAAAAGAATAAAAGAAAAGAAAAATGCCAAGCAACTAAACTCTTCTGACTTGGTAGATACGTTACAAAATTATATATACTGATGGTTTCTACTTATCAGCAGATGCAGATTACCACTGGAAGGTATCACAGATTGCTGATCAGCAAATCATCAGTTTACTCTTGTGGTTCCAGTCTATGTGGTGTTCTTGGTCATGGTCCTGAAACAACACAATGTGTGGCATTTACCCGGATTAGTTTTCCATATGCAGCACATGTGGTCGAAGTCTCAGCCACCCAAAATCATGCTGCTTTCGTTTTGCAGTCTGGAGAGGTCAGTAACACATTCTTCAGCATTTCTTCGTGGCTAAAACAGCGAAACTCTAGCTGTGTAACATGTTCTGATTTTAATATTAGGTGGTCACATGTGATAAGTTTAAAGCAACAATTAAATCCACGCTTACTAATCATTCTTATAAAAAGGAATTGTTTTGCTAACATTGCTTACAAATTTTTGTTATTCGTTTCCTATATTATGACAAAATTTCAGATTGATGGTACCTCTTAGATGTAATGTGATATTTCCCATTACTTGTACAGGTGTTCACATGTGGTGATAATTCATCATTTTGCTGTGGTCATAGAGATACAAGCCGCCCCATATTTAGGCCTAGGCTTGTTGAAGCGCTGAAGGGAATTCCTTGCAAGCAGGTATTCTGTTGCATTGTAATTTGTAAATTTCTTGTTTCTTTAGACTGTTGGAATATTTCATTCCAAAATTTTGGATTTTTTTTTTTAACCTTATGATTGTGTAAACATCTTTCGGAGCATATGTGCTCCTATCCCTCCTTGAGTTAATGAGATAATAGTGTTAAATTGATGGGATCTATTGATCTTGGTATAGTATGATGCATATGTCATATACTTATTTAATGGTCTCTCTTTTTTTTTTTTTTCTTCTCTGTCAATGCTATGTTTTCCTAGCTCTTTACTCAAGTTGTCTGCTGTAGATAACTAAAACCAGACCAAACTCTTGCATGTAGTAAAGAGGTAGTTACCTTTACGTTTGAACTTCTCATGAAGGTTTAACTGACATAGGAGCTGTTTTATAGGAAAGCCAAATTCTTTTGAAGCATTAAAACCCGTTTCATTTTTATGGCCTGTGTGATTATTTATTTTATGAAACATCTTGTTTTTATTTATCTGTATGATGCGAAAGTTGTGTCAAAAGTCGGGCCAAAAATCTTAATTATGATTTTATAGTTGGTTTTAGCCCTTTCTCCTTTACGGCATTAACATGCACTTTTTCTTCCCTTTTTTAATTCCCTTAGTATTTAGACTGTAGTTGTTTATTAGTGTTGTTAGAAGACTTGGTATTTCCCAACTTGCATTAGTCCAACTCAATATGAAAACTTTGTTTCAGGTTGCTGCTGGGCTGAATTTCACTGTGTTCCTCACAAGACAAAGTCATGTTTATACATGTGGGACCAACACACATGGCCTGCTTGGTCATGATTACACTCTAGACAGACCAACTCCCAAAAGCATTGCATTGTTTGAGGTAGTTGGCTTCGTAGTCCAGATAGCTGCTGGTCAAGTTATGTCTTAGCTGTATCTGAAAATGGGGCAGTTTACTCATTTGGATCTGGTTCTAATTTCTGTCTCAGACATGGAGGGCAGCACAATGAGTTACTGCCACGTCTGATCCAGACATTTAGAAGAAAGGGCATTCATGTTGTTCGTGTCTCTGCTGGTGATGAGCATGCAGTGGCACTTGATTCCAGTGGATTTGTCAGTCACTCCCCTAAGTTTTTTTTTTTGGTTATTATTATTATTATTATTATATTCTTTTTTTGGCTCAGTTTCTAATTTTTATTGTGGTTGTAGGTATATACTTGGGGCAAAGGTTACTGTGGTGCATTAGGCCATGGTGATGAGATTGATAAGACTCTTCCAGAGCTCTTGAGCAGCCTTAAGAGCCACCTAGTTGTACAGGTTAGTTTCATTCATGTGGTTCATTGTTCTCGATTCAATACACCGAGTTGCTTTCTTGGTACTTGTTTTTTTCCTTCCAATGTCAGTGTTATGAATACATATGATGGGCCTTCTTCTTACACCATCAGGTTCCCTCAAAATTTTGGGGGTCTTGGTCCCCACTAGTGGTTTGAAATATTCTGTTTCATCAGTCTATTCTGGTCCGTTTAGGTGCTTTTCATTACCTTGTGAAATAGAGAAATGGCTTCTCTTTTTATCTGACCAAAGTTGCGTTCTTATATTATTTGTTCCTTATGGATTCAATCATCACAATTGAATTTATCCTTCCCATTTCTATAACTAACACAAAGCCCTGTATGATATAACCCCTTCGGTTCTAGACTTTGTAAATTACAGAATATATAGCATATTTAGAGAGAAGTAGCTCCTGTCAAAAATTTAGACTAAGTTTATGGGCTGTATGCAGATCTATACTTGGTCCGCAATTAAATGACCTTGATAATAGTGTCTCATCAAAATTGGTATTTGGCTACATCTCCATTGACTAGGTCAAGGATAATCTGTTGTAGTGTAAGAACTTTTGGACATGAGCATCAGTTCACATAAGTAAGATGGAGTCTGAGACTACCTCAAGCTAAGTAATTTTATTGAAATATCCAATTTTTGTGGTCTTTATTAAACTCAGGAGCAACTTATATCAAGTCTTGCTATGATAAATATTCCGTAATTAAAATCTTAAAAACATTGTGGCTCTGACACATTAATGAGTAGGAGGAGGAGATTGGCCCTGCTCACCATCACTAAGAGCAATGAGCATGCCAGCCCAGCACATGATGGTTTTAGTGCCTCCTGCTAGAATTATAATATTATTAATTTACAAAACTTTCCCTGGTTAAACATTTCACTCATTGCCATCGTCTCTTAAGCAAGGTTAGTAAGCCAATTTTTAATGAATGGTTAAGATCTTGGTCATGCCAATCTGAGCGAGTTTTAACAGCTTGGTTCATTTGCTGCTGTGGCCATTTTTTGCGTGGCCAACCTTCATGGCAGATCATGATTTAAGCTTGTGTGGATAGTTTTCTGAGAGTCTGCTCTCAGAGAATATAAAATTAATCCTGTAATCGAACTATTCAACAATATGTTGTTTGCATGGAATACATGATTATTAAAGATTTCTTGATTGTATAAATGGTATGACTCTTTTTTTCAACTTATTATTAACTACCTTGTCTATCCAGGCAGGAAATGAGTAGATTTGCCTTGAATCCCACTTTCTTCTACTCATTTGCACCATTTTTGTAAGTGAGACTGTGCATTACTGACATTGGCTTTTACATCTTGTAGGTCTGTGCAAGAAAGAGAAAAACATTTGTTCTGGTTGATAATAGTTCTTTTTATGGCTTTGGGTGGATGGGGTTTGGTAGCCTTGGGTTTAGGGGACTGGCTGATAAAGTGATGAAGCCGCGAATCCTCGGTAGCTTAAGAGGGCATCATGTTTCTCAAATTAGCACAGGTCTGTACCACACGGTCGTGTTCACTCAACGGGGACAAATATTTGGTTTTGGAGACAATGAGCGAGCACAACTTGGGCATGACACGTTAAGAGGATGTCTTGAACCCACTGAAACTTGTATTCAGGAAATGGACAATGAGGCAGGTCTTGTTTAAGAAAGTGGGAACCTAATACCATCTTCTTTGTGTAGGATAGGTTTATGCGATTGTTTCATTGATGAACACATTAGATTTTCCTTTTCTTTTTTATTTTTTCCTCATTCTTGTAGAATTCCATAAAGTTGTCACTGTGCATACAGGTAAATCAATGTTGTATTTAAACAATTACCACTATGTAGCATGTGATAGTTCCTTAGTTATCGCTTGTAGTATTTTGTTGTGAAAACCATTCTTAGCAATCAAGCCCATAAATTTTCGTTGATTTTTTTATTTATTGTCCTCTTCTAATCAATTCATTCCTCATCTCCACCTCTATAGGTCGTATGGTAAGTAGCTTTTATAGAGTAATAGAAGAAGATGAAAACGTCTGTATTTTAAATGTATTAGCTGCCCTAGGACGGTAGCATAGCTGATAGCACGATTGCAAATTATATAGGCAATATCACAAGAAATTTGTGCTTTTACTTCAACGTAGGAACATATTGACGTGGAATCCCTGTACTTGTGAGCCTTTAGTGGGTGCAGTTGCCTATTAGGCTCTTACTCAACTCCTAGTAGTCTCATCTTTCATGCTAAAGTATTGGAGTACTTTCATTTTTTTCTTGCCAATGAGTTGAGTAGAGTTGATCATGTGAAATTGAATGCGACCAAAAATTATCACAAGGTACTCATTCCACCATGGACCCAATAAAATGCAATCAATCAGCTCATCCATTTACTCGTTATGCTTTTACTTCCGATTCCTATTAGTTTCATCCGACATGTTAATGTATTCGAGCACTTCATTTTTTCTTGCCAATTAGTTGATGATTTGAATATCCAAAACTTCTGTCCAAAACATATTGGACATTGAATGTGACCAAAATTTATCACGAGGCACTCATTCCACCATGGATTGGACCCAACACAATTCAATCAATCAGCTCATCCACTTACTTTGACATCTATTATCTTCTGGCTAGTCATCTGAGCTGAATGTCAGACCTAATGGTCATCAGCTGAAAGCCCTTGTAATGATTTCAACCACTTAAACTAAAACCCTAAAGGGAGTCAAGGGAATTGTAGCATTTTAACATATCGACACACTTCAATTTGACAACATTTTCTTTTGCTTGAGCAAATCTAGGAATTTCTGTTAGGTGCTTTTTCTATCTGTTTGGCTAATCATCACAAGAAAAATTGTCTTTAATTATTTGTAAGTGCTTTTAGCACTGGCAAGAGCTCCCATTGATTGGATCTTCTCTTTTTGCAGTTGGGTAATGTCGTAACAGAACATACCCAAAGAGCATATCTTGTTGAAGTTGACTAGTAATGATATGTTCTGCATTATGGAGACCAATTCATATTTTATTCGTAAAAAAATAATAATAATAACAATAATGTTGTAATAAGAACAAACCCAATTAGGTATTTCAGTTTCACATTTTTATCATAGTTTGTATTTTTCATGACAATGCCCACCAGCTGGCCTGAAAATATTCTATTTCTATATTCTACAAATAAAAAACTCAGCATCTCCTTCCTGTGGTTATGATTTTTTATTAAAAACATTCCTCTTTAAGACCAAGTTTCTCATTTTCCCCCGTACTTTTTAACTTTGGATGCAGCTGGACCGAATTAATTTCATTTTGTTTTATCATTACATAGCTGTATCAAGACTTTATAGTCTTTTCCTTGGAGAACAGTAAATTTCTAAATTTGGTGAAGAAGTAATTAATGCACCTTCCGAAATTACTTGGATTTAGTTGAGAAGCAATTAACGCTGTTGATTAGGTTGAGCCTAATTGGGACTGGTTTGTCCACCCATGACACGCCAAATAGAGTATCGCCCTTATTCAACTTTTTTATTTTTCATAAGAGTCTGGGCACTTGTGGGTGACAACTATCCCTAACCATTTATGCTCATGAAATCCCACTCCTCTTACTGAAAATGAAATGAGTTTTTTTCCACACTGCAGTCCAGTCTGTACTGCAATATGGTTCACAGATCTGCAACACCAAATCTTTCACCTCATCAACTCCTAATATCTCCTTCTACAAATCTCCTAAGTATCAGGATTCTAGTTATTGACTTTTGGTTTGACTAAATATTAAATTGCGATAGGACAGGATTCGTTGTATAATTAATATTGTAAGAAAAAATACACCGCTGCATATGCAACCGGCTAATCATATAATATGTGTAACGCTGATGCGGGATGTAATCTCACGTAATTGGCTGGTTACATATTTTATCATTCATGTGCAAGACTAAAGCTGTCCAATTATTATTGTAAAAGATTGAAATACTTACAAATTACTTGGAAAAGGCGGAGGTTAGTAATTTTATATATGTGAAAGACTCAAAGCTCAGAAGTGCTTTTGGAAAACATGCGATTCATATAAAATATGTTTGAGAATATAGTAATAGACACTTGACTAGTATCTCCAGGCACTTTTGGAGTAATTCAAAAGACGGAATATCGAACAGAAATCAGTTTCAAACCCACTACAGACATCGCTTTTCTCCTTGGACCAACTGACCGACCCGGTACCTAGAGCTTTGACATTCCAACATTGTTGCCTTTCGTTAAGGTAACTCATATATGAGAGAGCCAATCCAGCAGTGGTTATATCAACTGACATGCTGATGTAGTACAGTCAACTAATGAGATACTTGTAAAGGATGATAAATAGTAAATAAAAAATAACTATTCACCAAACAAAAATTATTATTTACTGTACTTTGAAAGTCTTCTATTTGCTAGTCTATCACATCATCGGTGCAGCGAAGGTATAAGAGACTCTCTCCCCATATATATATATTTTTTTAAGCATTCAAGTCAGGACTCATTATAGTCAATATTGTTCCACCTAATTTCCCGTTCATATGGAAAGTTGTCTCAGTTAAAAGAACTTTCAAGAATTCCAAACTTTCCTGAAACGACCCAAATAGTTTTCACTCTATTCTCTTCCAACAGTGAATCGGAAATAATAAAATATTTTTTCATGGTCTTCGTGCAATGGCTAATCTAAAGAGAAGCACTCAGTGGAGGAGGAGGTAATGTTTTTCATTTGAGATTTGGGAAATTACTAATTTCTGGATCCAATAAAATTATATAAAGTCAACAACTATCATTGAATTGATACATGGTATGTTTCATTCCATCCACAATTCCACATAGATATTATAACAAGCCCATCTTAAATGTAATTAGTTTGGAATACGCTCTCCCCTATCGTCCTCTGTTGTGCCCAAAAATACATGGCAGAGCAATCTGCAAATATATGGCATGCCATACTTCCCCCATGTCACGGCACAAGCACAAGTCTGTTGATAAGTATGATGCGTAGCCCCAGAAGGCTTTGTGAATTGTAATGCAAAATTACTCCAACTACCATGAGGTGTCATTATGAACATCTGTACTACTTCATGAAGTCCATAAAAAAATTAACTGAGCTACAGGTCCATTTTTAGTGTGTATGCATGTGGATGGATGGGGTCTTCTCACTTGCTTCATTACTCGATTATTAATTCTTCTTAAACCGATTGACCTGCTCACAGCAGACCACATGATATAATTAATAAATGACGTGAATCATGAACCAAATTATATTAAAGCAAAATATTTTTTTGTTGAATGAACATAAAGAAACAGAACAACTAAATCTTCCTTTGCCTGCTTTACTACAACAGATAAACTAACAGTATTAGGATTTAGGAAAAGATATAATGAAAATTACACATACGAATCATACAAACCACCCTCGAATCAAAAGTCCTCTACCCAGATGATTAAAAGCAAAAAGGGTTTCATATTCACACGAATTTTTTTTTTTTTTTTAAAAAGACTTCCTCTATCATCTTCATCACTCTCTCCATGTCAGCTTCCGGACCCATCAGATGATAAGCTAAAACTTTGCTAAAAAGCTCCTCATCTTTCAGGCCATGGACTCTAAATGTTCCCTGAAAACTTTTAACATGTCAGAAAATGTAACAATCCCAACCAAACCACAATCCTCCTCTATTACCCAAACATAGTTCACTCTATGTGCGATTGCCTGAATCATAACTGCTACTAGAGAGCTCTTTGAGTGGCAAACTATTGCTTCTGCTCTCCTCACCATTCTAGCTGAATAACTCATTGCCCTGCCATGCTTTCCTGACCTTGTCAACTTTGGAGTTGCCATTGATTCCTCATCTGATGAAGAAGATGTGGACAAGTATGACAACAAGTTTGATGAATCATCAAACTGTTCAAGCATTCCTTCCATACCCTTGTCCTTCAATCTCTCTTTCAACACCCTAACAAGGTCTTCTGGGGGTCCTCCACTGTCAATGTAAGCCATGAGGTCCCCTGATGACATGGTTGTGATGGCTCCAGCCACTGTCTCATCACAGCAGCCGAGAGTTAAGGGTGAGATCTCCCCAATCAGGATTCCATCAGCATCAACTACAGCAACCGAAGTTTGATCAACAAGTGAGCGAGAGATGGCTTCCAGGGCCAATGTTGCAGGGGAGTCATAGTCCACTGCAATGATGTCAGTGCTGATGATGCCTAGAGAGTCAATGGCGAGCGCAGGGATGGGGGAGAAAAGGCCAATTGAGCTGAGAATGAATCGGATTAAATCTTCTTGAGTGAGCCAGCAGAATTCTCGACCGTTGTGGTTAGTTGGGGTGGTTGTTGAGAGCTTCTGGAGCTGTTTTCTTCTTGTGCTGAGCCTGTTCTTGATTGGCACTACCAGGTTTTGAGCTCCTTCAAGCATCAGATCAATTGCTTCTAGCAAACTGCACAAGCAGAGCAGGAACGGATATTAAGATTAATTGTATTGCAATAACCACACAAACTAATAAAAATAATAATAAAAAACCGAATCTTCAGTTACAAAATTGAATTGAACTTATTGATTCTATATTTAATGAAGTTGAAACTGAGGAAGACATCAAATTGTATGACATAAAGAAATAGTTTTTATTTTATTACTGAAATTAAACTTAATAAGAAAAATAAATTGAATTAAATTAGCGAAGAAAGCAGAGAGATTAGCAGAATCTGATAAATGCTTTGGATTTAAGAGAATTTCCAGAATGATTCTAAGAAGATTCAAAATTTTTCCTTTTTTCAGATTGGTTAAAATTTCCGTTTTCAGGCTTGAACAATCAGAACATAAAATTGAAAAAATAAAATATAAATAAAACAAAAATAAAGTTTTGAAGAACCTGTAAATTCTGAAAATGATATTAAACTAAGAATTCACATTTTTTCAAAAAAGAAAAACATATGAGTCGAATACCTGCAGGATGGTTCCACATGCATAACGAGAGCAGGAATCTTAGGCAAAAGCACAGAGACAGGTGCCTTCAAAGCATCAGAAGGTGACAACAAATTCTCTTCTTTACACAGATAACATATCACATCCACCATACACACTTTCCCAACACATCTGCACAAACCAACATTATTAACTTCACCATTCTCATTCTTCTCACCTTCATCACCACCAAATCCGACCTTGTGATGAAGATGAAGATGAAGATGGTCACAATCCCACACGCTCACAAAGTTATCGTCCGAGTTCTTCAGCAAGGAAAGAGCATCACCAATGGTGGCTGACACCGCAAGAGCCCTCAGCGCCGGCTTCCCCAGACAGAGGTCGGATACCTAATGTGCCAGTAGGTTCACTGCCATGCAAAAACTGACCAAGTATTTGAGTACTGCTAGGCAGCTAGGTTAAGAATTCTCAGAAGGGTCTTCGGCTTTTGAGCTGCCGCTGCCGCCGGTGGTGGTAGTGACGGTGGAGGAGGAGGAGGAGAAGTGTGCAGCGAGCAATTGTAATGAAATGAATATGAAATGTGGTATACAAAGAAGGTGAATTTATAAGAGAGTTACAAAGTGCTAAAACGTGTAAGGTCCAATATTGTTTTGGTTTTATATGCAATAAAACATTATTTTATATATCACCAATGTGAAAAAGTGCTTTTATATATAAATCCAAATGTGATGTAATTAATAATAGAGAAGTAAATTGTAAATCTAGAAGTAAAAATCTATAATTTATCTAATTTATATGTTTTTATTTATATTATATACGATGAAATTAAAATATACCTTCAAAATTAACGCAATTTTACTACCAACTTGTAGTTTTCATGCATGCATTTTGTTACATGTGGTGAATATTATGAAAAAGCAAAGTTGATGAACTTTGAGTAGATCCTGTATTTTAGTAATTTACTTCGTAGTTGTCAAATTTTCTTTTGATGAACTTTGAGTAGATCCTGTATTTTAGTAATTTACTTCGTAGTTGTCAAATTTTCTATGGAAAATTATGATTATTATTCTATAATGTTTACATTTTTCATTTTGTTATACATACCATGAGGAACACACAAAACAAGACCTTGAATGAGTTTATTACTCATCGTTTTTCCAAGCACGGTTTGGTTTTATGTACATGTCGTATGTGACTTGTAAATTTTTTCTTCTTCTTTTTAGTTGATGAACTGATTACAGATGGGAAATTTGAAAAATATTGAAAATGTATTATATATCTTTGACTTTAGCTTTTATAAAGCTGGACTTCCATATGGAAGATTTTCATTGATCGTTAATTTGTTTATATTAGAATTTAAATGCATTATAAGTTCTGTCAAGAATTCAATTTGATTTGACATCAATACAATTTTGAATTAATTAAATTTCATGTGAATTGTTCATCGTTTTATATGTACATAATTAATAGGCTGAAATGTTACGTAAAAAATTAAATAAACAATCAAAATGATGAGTTGTAGAAAGGTTGATTCTTAGTAAGTATTTTCTTTCTTTTGACTTTAATTAATATAAATATTTAATTCTTGCTTCTTTTCCAACCCAATTAACAAAGTAACTTCCATAATAGCTACAACAATTGTAACAGAGACTTTAAAAGTTGATTAAATGTTTGCTTCGTTTTGTAAATTAATTATACAAGTACTATAATACCTTTAATTTACTATCAAATTTATCAACTTCCCAGCCATAAAATATAAATTGTTAACTTACATATATATACTTATTCAAACTTCAATAACTTTAATAAGAAACTAACATTACTCCATGTTCAAACTTTTCCCACAACCCATCTTGACATTTTTATAAAATTAAGCAATTCAATCCAATAACAAGAATGACCACCAATTATGAGAGTTGGTTTGACCAAATTTTACAACTAAATAAATGTATTCTATATATATCACATTGCAATCTATTTTGATCTTCATAAATTTATCAAAATAATTTCTTACAAAGTTTTGTTATGGCGTCTATAACTGTCTCTATTTTAGGTGGACAGCCCGCAAATAAACATTCACAGGATTCACTTATCGACCCCTAAAACAGTAATATAAAAATAAATATCGAAAATCCCTGTATAATTGAACATACTCCTATAACAATAACATACTTTGGTTTAGGCATTTGTTGATATAATATCACCGAAGGGAGAGTTATTTTCAATTATTTTAATTCCAATACTAAAATGTCCATGTGGTCCTGTATTAGTTTATTAAAAGTTGGGCAAATTCTGTTTCACCCCTTAACGTTTCATTGCAGAATTATAATTCCCCCAAAGTTGAAGAAATGTAGGGAAAAAAAACTCTTTGATTCCCTCTTTTATCTTTTGATTTCAGTTTTCAGAAGAATAAATTATCAGTTTAAGAAACATTAAGGATGAAAACGTAGTTTATAAAACTTTAAGGGAGACTCATGGAATTTATTATTAAACTCATGTGTACACCGTAAGACCTTTAGCTCTTAAGAAGTTTCACAAAAACCAAAAACGCACAAAGTCTAATCTTTTACCTAAATATAATATTGGAACCCATCATCATGGCATGTGTAAGTAATCCAAAAAAAGCCATAAAGATTTTTGATACTTATAATCTCCTTTCCCAAAAGAAATTTTTCCCATTGGACCAACAAAAGTAATCCTTGAGAAGGACATGAACCTCCTGTAATGCTCTTAAAATTATACAAGAAAATAATAATATCAATGTGGGACCTTTATTTTTCCGATGTTGTTTTCAACTAGAAAAATATACTATAGAAGAGAAATATTAACTTGATTTTCTCGATGATTGATTTGAATTTATTTGATCAACGTAGCTCACTGAGGCTGAAGGACCATGATGTTAAATTGTTGATGTGATGTAGATAAATTTTAGCCATTAACTTTAATGGGCTGTACAATGACGTGCTTCAATTAATGTATCAACTTTTCAAAGTAAAAAATATGATGGAACAGTCAGTGTAAATTAGGCCGCTAGTTGATCAAGTTGATTGCCTTTGTTACGATTCTTTATAAGATAAACGAAAAATGTTTTAATTTTCCTTTTGGCATTTTGTAAACAAATTTGTATTATAATCTCTGAGAGTGCCTGAAATGAATATCAAATATATATAATTCTTTACAAATTATAAAATAATCAACTATTCGTTAATAGGTAATCTCATGTTTCTACCCATTCAAAGATATTTTCTATTTGATGCATAATATATAAGCATTTGGATTATATACTAAATTGGAAGACTAGTGCTTTTAGTTGAATTTCGCAGAGGGTTTCTTACATTTTTGTTCTTATATATGAGATTGGAAAGTTGTTATCTATGTTTACATTTCTTCTACCTTTCTTCGTACATTTCTAATTTCTTTTATTTTTTAACCATTTGACATTAAAGAATCTTAACTCGTTGTAAATAAACTTCGATTGACCTACCTTATCATAAAAACTTTATTTTAATTAGCAAATTAACACTAATTGGATCATTATTTGATTCCTAAGCCCACCTATATATCATCTTAATTATAAAGTTAAAATATGAGAATTTGGGGAAGAGAAAAATTTATATATATATGTATGTATATATAATAGATGTACAAACGAATTATTGTCGTCCTATAATATACCTTATTTTTTATTAATGTTTCATTAAGATGTCATAAAATATGTAGTATTTAATTAAATAATGTCAATTAAAAGGGTGGGACACATTCTACAAATTTAAAGTATCATTAACTTGTCTCTAATGTTTTACTCTCCCATATATCAAATTAACTAGTTTAATGAGAAGTAATTTTCTAAGAAGCACTTCTACTACCCATGAACGCAAAATAATAATAATAATAACACATTTAATCATCGTATAATTTGATCTTGATGATTCTCCAATATTGCCACACAAATCAAAGTTGTTTTTTTGTATTTTCTGATCCCGGATTGCCATACAAGGAAACGTCTAATTAACTAGAGGTGGAACAAATCCCCATGGGGATGGAGCCCCGCAATTCCCCAACCCGTTTGGGCCGGGGATGGAGAGCTAAAAATGGGGAATGGGGTGGGGATGGGGATAAAAATTTTATCCGAAATTAAATGGAGATGGGGATGGGGATTATGCTCCAAGCTCAGCCCGGCCTGCTCCCCGAAATTAAAATAAAATAATATATATATTTTTAGTAATTTAATACTTAAACCCTTGTTATCTTTCATATTATAAAACTTAATGTCCCACCTACTTTAATAAAACTCAAGCCCAACCTAGCCCACCTTTGTTTGCCTAAAGATTTATTTTAAGGATGTTGATTGTCTAAAGATTTATTAATATTTATTTGTAGGTATGTTGCTTAAGGTTTATAGTTGTAATTTAAAATATGTTTTATTTCAAAGTAAAAATTTTTAACAAGTAAATGGGGATGGGGATGGGGATGGGGATGGGGATGCATTTTGGCTTTGGAGATTCTCCATCCCCATCCCCGCTTTAAAAAATTGGGGATTAATAAGGGATGGGAATTGATATTTTAATTGGGGATGGGGATGGAGATGGCATCCCCACCCCTAACCCGGCCCGATTCCACCTCTATAATTAAAATTAACTTAGAAAAGAAAAAAACTATAAAAAAAGGAAAAAGGAGGAAATCAAGTTTGGGGTCCACCACGTGGAGGTTGAAGAGTTGAGGGTGACGTATGTTATTCATTGTGAAAGATATTAATGGAGCCCAGAATCCGTAACACGGCCCAAAGTTGAACGTACTTTAATCCTGCCTCCACCACAACTCAATCACCACCCTTTGTACGGTCGCATTAGATTTCAGAATTTTGGGTCCCAGTACACGTGGCTGTTTTCTGCTTCTCCACGTTACCTCTCCCAATTTTAATTTACAACAAAATCTTATGCGTACATATCTATACAATATTGAAATTACAAAAACGTCTGTCCCATCATTACGACAGTAAAATAGAACATTCAGACAAAAAAAAGAAAAAGAAGCAAAAATAATTAAATAATCGAATCGAATAATTTTCTATTGACCATAAAGTCCTCAGATTTTATTTCAATTTTCTAACAACAATTTACATTTAGGGTGTTAATGCTATGTTCGAACAATAAGGATGACAATATTATTTAATCTATCTTATAAAATAGAGGAGTTTTCCGGATATAAATAATTAAGAAATTATAATATTTATAAATTTTTTGTCGTTAGACCAAAAAAAAAAAAGAAACTCATAATTATGCATTCGAATTTAATATGATATTAGTAACAGTGAAATATCAATACTGCAATATATTTATTTTTTAAAAATAAAAATCACGACCCTTGAATTCAAAATCCGGTCATTTTACCAAGTCAATTATATTGTAAGGTTGCCACATTTGTTATAATATTCAATCATAGATTAGTTTTGCTTTGTACATATGGTGAAATTCTAGTCCCAGTATAATTATATCCATGGTCTTCATTTCTATATAAGAAATTAATAACAATTAATCCATGTCGGGTGACCCCACATTCACAATTACCTTCACAAGCATCCATAATGTTTAGTAAAAGGACATAATAATTAGAAAATTAACCTGTTTATTAAAATTTAATTAGAAATGTTATTTAGAATCATTGTCCTTATCCTCTAGATAAGTTTAAAGATTATAATAATTGTGGTAAACATCGTTTTCTTTTCTATTAGATGATGAGGCACCATGGAGAATTACTTTCCATTTCCCACTTGCTCGATTACTTTTTGATTTTTCACATATATCTATCATTTGGATCCACAAGAATATTGTCTAAACAACTTCACAAGCAAATATTATGTACATTTGTCATCACATCATAATCCTAAGTTTATATTTTAAATTTGAATTACTTCTACTTTTATCTTAACTAATAGGACATTAATTATAATATTCATCATCATCTTATCTTATCATTATAATGACTCGTATTACTTAACATCTCAAAATTATATTCTAGATACATTACATTCTTCATTTCAAAAATGTCATATCCTTGTCAATAGAGTAAAAGTTTTTTTTATGTAGAAACAATATATGACTTTATCAATACAATAGTCTTGTAAAATGTTGCAATTTATGGATTCATATTAATTCATTTGAAAAAATAATTAGTAATATTCCACTAATTTAGGAAAACGTAAGTAAGATTTGATTTTATTTAACATATATATAGATGACCAAGATATTCATTTTATCTAAAATTTTATCTCTTTATGTGAAAAGAAATGACTCAAAGTTATAATTTTGTTTTTAAAATTATGATACTATTTGTATTTGTTAAAAATTGAGTTTTAATACATCCCAATTGAAATCAATTAATATTTATAAAGGGAGACCAATTTCGTATTGGAAAGTATATTGCTCATATATATTTTTATGAAAGTAACATTATCGTAGATAAGTTGGCTGATTTAGAATTTTCTTTTTTATATTTGCATTTGTTGTAGGATCGTTCTCTATATATGTTGCCTAACATCTAAAAATTATGTTTCCCATGCATAACATTATTCATTTCAAGAATGTTATATTCTTGTCAATAAATTACAAGTTTTTTTCATAGACTTAATATAACATCAATCATATAATAGACTAGAAAAATGTTGCAATATATGCGTTCATATTAATTCATTTAAAAAAATAATTAATAAAATACGACTAAGTTAGAAAAACGTATGTAAGATTAGATTTTATTTAACACACACACATATGTATGTCATTAAAATTCAAGCAAAGAATTAAATTAATAAATTGTCGTAGTTAACAATTTTGTCCACATAAGCTGGGTTTTTTGAGCTTATGCATTTGCCTTATATGTATGTATGTACGTGTCAAACAAATTTAAATTAGTCCCCACGTCAATGATCTCAAATAATTTAAATTGGTGTGAGATCATACGAAAATTATAGCTGCAATTAATCAATAGGTTTGGTTAGCTAGCTAAAGTAGTTGGTTTAATTAAATGAATTCATTAAACTAATTGATCACATATTTAGAAATTCCATTATTCGAGTTCGATGAAAATTTATATGTAGTAAACATTCAATTGCAAGACAACTAATAAAAAATGGCTTGAACACACCGAAGATGGTCAAAGAAATTTATAAAAACTGAGCTTTCAACCTCACCCTTATTAATTTTAGGAGAGATGGGTAGATACATGATACACGCAAAGCAATAAATAAAAAAACAAATACGTTCACACAATGCCTCTATACTCATAATACCTTTATACTCACTTTATTATGAGGGGGCGATTAGTATGGTGGTTAGATTGCTTGGAAATGGGAGTGTGAAGACTAACCTATGTTTGGTTTGGTTAACACGCTTTTTTTTCCCTGACATCTTAATAACTGGTGGGTTTCAAATACCCACTTTACGGGATAATCCCAAGCCCTTCAAACATGAGAGTTTAAGATTATTGGGAAAGTAAAACCCGCTCCTCTATAGACAGAAACGTGAAATCCCTAAGCCCCTCGTCGTTCCTCTTCTTCAACCATAACGCAAATCAAGCTGTATCTCCACAGGTTCGTCTTGAAAAAAATGAGAAAATTGAAAAAATAGACATAACTAGGGGTCTTAATGAAATTTGGATGTATCCTGAAAATTACACTTCATATTCAATTTTTTACTAAAACCTTATCCTCTCCTTAGAAGAAAAACATCAAGACCCCTCGATATCGCTTGAAACAAAAACCGACACGAGCATCGACTGAGGATAGAAGTAAGAAACCGCTAGATTTGTCATTTATTTCTTAGTTTTAGTGATTTATTTAGTTGTTTTCTATTTCGTTAGATTTGATTACTCAATATCAGTCTATTTTCAAAGATATCGAGTGTCGGATACATTATTCGACACTCGACACAAGCTTTCATACGACATGTTGAGTATTGGATACGTGAAAACCGATATATAGATGTACCCATGTATCCGACACTCGACATGTCAGATGAAAGCTTGTGTCGAGTTTTATCGAGTTTTATCGAGCGTTTTGTCATGTTGCTTGTTTTAGCTTTGTTTTTTTACCTTTTTGCAAGAATGGACACAATTAGAGATCCTTAGTTAAATATGATGCAAAAAGGTAAAAAAAAAAAAACAAAGCTAAAACAAGTAACCTGACAAAATGCTCGACAAGACTCGACAAAACTCAATAGAGCTCGACACAAGCTTTCATCCGACATGTCGAGCGTCGGATACATGGTTTGAGATATCTATATATTGGTTTCCACGTATCTGAGACTCGACATGTCGGATGAAAGCGTGTGTTGAGTGTCGGATGATGCAAGTAACAAAATTTATCGGTTGTGAATCCGACACGACTCGACATGTAAGTGTCAAGTGTCTAGTGTCGAGTGGAGTCAAGATAAATCTGACACTCGTCATTGTCTACTTCGTGATGAAACCCGTCAGTTTTCACAGTTTTCATATATATCAAACCACAAAAGTCACATAGTAATACTAGATTTATCCCTAAAAACACAGAATAAGTTCGCAAATCTGACAAAAACTCAAATCCCTAATTAAGATTTCGTAAAAATTAAATCAAATCTAACGAAACAGAAAACAACATTATGTATATGTGCAAGAATGATTTCTTTGTAATAAAATTGTGATTTAAAAGAAAAAAACATTTATGCATCTGACCTATTCAATATAACATACAGTAAAATTATTAATAAATTTATGATAAATTTATAAATTATTTATATATATTTATATTACAATTATAATAGAACAAGAAAAAAAATTTTAAGTCTTCTTGATAAAGTAACAAAATTTGTATTATCAAAGTTACTCACATAATAAAAAAAATTAACATTCCTGTGTAAAACCAAACACAATAATCTGATTTCCATAGTAATCAAGACCGAGATTTCTATAGCAGACCAAACACAATAATCATACTTTCCCAGATATCAGATTGCCATGCTTTTTCCAGCAATGTGAATCTCATCCTCAAGATTCTTATCCCTTATACCAAACGGCCCCTGATATGGTAATTACTAAATCAAGAACATTTCATATCAGTGGACCCAGAAGCTTACTCAAGGGGGCACTTTCAATATTTTTTTTAAATTTAACATATATTTAATAAATCTCAATTGAACAAGAAGCATTTAAAAATAAAAAATACAGCAAAATAAAGGGAGACAATGAACTTTAACTTTCAAAATTAATCCTAATACAATAAACAAAATATAAAATATAAAATGTTAATATTCTTCACTAAAAATTATATATAAAATTAATATATAATTTTACAAAAAAAAAAAAAAGAGTTAGTTAACATGATTCACCAAGGATGATTTGAGTATCATATTCTTTTAGTAATAACATATTGATAATTTAGAAACTACAAAAGCAAATGCAACAAGAAATATATAATCTACACTAAACTAATTAAATAAATAAGAATTACAAAAATCTAAAATTTGGTTTTAAAATAAATTAATAAAATATAAGGGAAATTTATATGATTACAGATTATGTTATTAGGATGGAAAAAAGACATGTGTCATATAGTCAAAAAAGGCAGGTGGCTCAAAAATTTACAGGGTTAGATAAAAAGAAAACCGAGTTTAAAAATTAAGTTTTAATTTAAGAGAGGCTATAATAATTATCTATTTAAACTTGGGGGTTTAAGAGACATTTTTTAGCTTTTAGGAGGGGCCCGAGCGTTCCCAACTTTCTACTTGGGCCTGCCTATGATTTATATTACTAATGTATTGGTTTTTGTTTTCAAAGTTAGGCAAAAATAAGCGGTTAGTTTTAAGTTTTTTTAATTTTGAAAATAATATATAGTTTATATTGATTTAATATATTGATAAATTTGTGTTTTTTGAAGACAAGTCTTCGAAATACATAAGTAGATAAGCCCTAAGTTATAATTTGTATTTAGTTGAGGGAAAGTGTATATTGATAATTCAACTCATTCTAATAGATCAACAAACATAAACGAATTGGAATTTTAAGATAAAGATGAGAAATTTTGAATAAAAAACGTGATATTTTTTGTCAAATGGTCCCGATTTTCTCAGTGATGTAGTAAATAAATGAATTGATTAGTCATGAACTACTTTTAATAACTAGCGTCAATGAATAACAAGGTTCATATATATATTTATATATCATTTTCTCCAATAAATGTATATATCTTATACTTCTATAGATCTAAATTCTGTTCACAGAACTATATAATTTGTCTAGACAAGTTCAATAATTATATCATATAAATGGCACCACAACTGCACCAAGGTTTAAGAGTAATTGATGTGACCCCATAATGTTTGAACAAATTCAAAGATCTTTTTTCAGAGGCCAATTTCTGTTTGGTAACCGAGAAAATGATAGAAATTAGACAACGTATGGAAGTGGTGGAGCCAGATGGAAAATTGGCCTGCAAGAGAAAAGAATCAACACAGAAGACTGAAAGAGAATACAAATTAATTTAATTTTGTTTGAGTCTCCATTAATTAAATGATGTTACATCTCATCAACCCATTCTCCGGTAATGGTTTGAGGTTACCATGACAATACCACACTAATTGATAGATACAAATCAATTAATTTCTCATACTAAACATTAATTATATATTTAATTAAGGCCGGAGATTCCATTAATTATAGCATATTAAATTAAGCTAGCTATTAGAATTTTAATTTCATTATTTCCATTATCAATTTCTAACTATTCGGATTTATTGTTTGATAAGCTGATATACGTATGTTTGGCTGATAGCTTATATTTTAACTTACAACAATAAGTTTTGTAAACGAATATTCCCACATGAATAAATTTGATCTAACATTGAGTATACTCCTAATCAGCTTTTTAGATCTCAACAAATAATTAATTAATAAGTAACCTTCAAAGGCTGCTATTTCATATATATAATATAAAGTTTCTAGATTAATTGATAGTACAATGTTTGTTGTTTCTTTAATTTTTTTATATATAATTGTTCCAACTTGTTTCTAATCAATGTATAACTGCATCGATTTAATGACTTGTGATCTTATATTATAGTTTCTTTACTTTAATACCATTTGAATATTTAAACAAGTGAATAATTTTAAAATATTTCCCTTAAATTATTAAAATTTAGTGTAGAATAGATTTATCATTTACACAAGTTGGTAGCCAATATAGATTATGAGCCAAAGTCATGCATCATGCCAAAATCACGCATCGTGCATATCGGAATTCCTCATTTAATATGTACTTGTCGATTACATCTAAAAACAAAAAATTAATTTCAATACCACTGCAGAAATACAAAGAGAGATTCAAAATATTGTGAGAAAAATGTTAACTAAATAATGGGGTCGGTATCACACATCTCCCTTGCGATTTAGCGAAATATAGTTACGTTAACATCTTGTGGTTTAGAAAATTTATTGTTAACCAAAGTTAACATATTTTGTAAATTTTCTGTTTAAGAGAATCTAAAGTACCCATAAAATATCAAACCTAAGAAATCTTTTAAAATAATGTAAATTTAAAAGTATTCAAATAAATAGTTATTAAAAAATATTTGGAAGAAGATAAGAGTGCAGAAATTACCTAAATAATATGATACAAACAAAAGGGAAGAAGAGAAGAAGAGAAAGAAAAGATACAGTATATTATATATATCATTGATAGATCTAATTTCTTGCCTAATTATATCTACTGCCAATTGTTATATATAAACAATTCAATAATATTAGCTAAAAAAAATCTCTTAAATTATTAAAATTATTGTTAAATATATTTATTTGTTATTACATAAGTTGGTGACCGACATAGGTTATGTACCAAAGTCATGCATCATGCAGAGAATTTCTTATTTAATATATTGTTGGTGTTTTTTATAAAAACAAAAAAAAAAATTGGGTTTTAATCACCACGGTAGGTGCATAAGTGAGAAATATTGAGAGAAAAATTTTAATTAAATAATATGATATCAAAAATACGGGAGAAGAGTAGAAATAAACAACCTAAGTTGTCCAATTGTATATCCACTAACAATTGTTAAAACTCTACTGATCATTTCATTGGGTTTGACTACAGTATCTTCGAATATCAGTACTTCTTTTATACATGAATATATAAATTATGTACATAAATATATAAATTTTGTACACGAATGTATAAAATTTGTACCAAGCACTTTTTACACATTTTATGTTCATATATACAATTTATGTATTCATGTACATATTTTATATATTCATATACAAAAGAAGTACTGGTACTTAAGATACCATATTCATTTCCTTGTTTTATATAAATTTGTATAAAAAAAAAAGTGAAACCATTCGAATTATGTATCATAATCTTAATATAAAATAGATAAAATAAAGAACTTTTAACAATATCGTCTACTAAATTATTGACTACAAAAGCTCTTCTAAATTCTAATTAACATATAGCTTTACATATTACGGTGCTGCTTAAGCAAAAAATAAAAATAAATGCTTTAAAAAATACACGTTATTTGTAAAATAAAACTGCTTATTCATAAAAAAAAAAAAAAATCTATACATAATAATACTACCTATAACCTAATTTAATGCATTCCTCTACTTTGTTCTCTCTCTTTTCTTTTCTTTTCTTTTCTTTTTTTTTCTCTCTCTCCCGATAAACATCACATGATAATCTACTACGTGTCTTTATTCGAAAACGCCTACAAGACAATGATAAAATAATAATAAGAATAATGACTAAGTCCAATAATTAATAGTTTAACAACATAAGAAGGAACCGAATAATTGAGATTGAGATCTGGCTTAATGCGCATGTGCAGTCTTTTCATACACTCAAGAGGTCAATTGTGCGCAGTTAATTATATTTATAATAAGTTTTGTTGCATGAAAATGTCTGTAACTTATCACTGTTATATAATGCACAAAACACAATAAAACCTAACCAAGATTCTTCTTATGATTTTATTTTAATTTGTTCTAATCAATCGATACGGCCTCGTATAAGGACACACCCATCACCGCACACAAACGGAAAGCATAATTCAAAGCCAACTCATCAAATTTTGTACTTTTCGGTCATATAGAAAGCATATTCTTAACCCCAAAATTTAAATCTTAAAAGGAAAAGGGAAAACAAAATATATAATAAATAAATAAAAACTACACATTTTAGTTTAGTTGTCATTTTCTATAGATTTAGATTCGACTACAATATTCTTATCATAAATGCTTTGTTTATTATTTGACATGTCTTCTAAAGCATGATACATTGCTTTTGGTTTTTGGTTTTTCTTAACGGATAAACTCAAAATAATAATAATAATAATAATAATAATTTTATAATTCAAAAAGAAATATACCAAGATAATAGGACGTAAAACCTTGACGAACGGAGGTGGAGCTACACAGTCCTGTGGGGCCGTTCCCACTAAAAAAAAAAATTGTAAATTGTATAAAATAAATTTAATTTGATAACATTTAGTCCATATATTCATGTTCTTCTCATTTAACGCCCCTCCGATGGTTTTGCTCCTTTTGGCCTCCTTCGTAATATTTGGCCTCACCATTGGACCCCCAACTACCAAATCCTGACTCCGGCCCGCTGAGTGAAGATTGTCGAAAATGGTAAATTGATGTTTATATTCTTCCTAAAACATTGATAAGACAAGATGGTTATGATAAAAAGTTATCAACCCACCAATTTTGACCTTATAATAAGATCTTAAATTTGTTAGTTTAGTGAATCTCACCTAACCATGTTAGTGTGACACTTGACCGATTTGCATTAATCAAAATATAACACTACCAATTTGCATATATAATAAGAATTGTAATGTTTCTTTTTCTTAAAGCGGCAACTTGTTTTTGTTTTCTTCTAATTTTGACATAACTTCTTCTATTATTACAATCGATTCATAAATTAAATATTTTTAATATATAGATCCATCTTTAGTGTTAATGCAAAAAGTTTATTAATTAATATTACTTAAGAATATATGATAAAGAATAAATGATCTAATAAGTTTAACCCATTAGAAAATAAAACGTGATTAAATAAATAATAGTAGGTAAGAAATACATATCACATCCGTTATACATTTGTCCAATATGATATTATATATGATATGTATTCTTTTGTAGTTAACCAACCTTACTTCATCGACGCGTTTTAAAGAATAATTAATTCTAGATGTTACGTATATAACTTCACCGTCCAGCTATTCTCATATAACTCAATGTGTCATATATTATTGTATTTCACATTATTACTATATTTTATTGTATTTATTATGAATATCATTATTTAATTATTAGAAGTGAGTTACATTCGTCGTTTGAAATTAATTATAGGGGTGAAAATTAATCAGAATTGAAGGGGTTTTATTGAAAATAACCATTCTTAAAAAAATAAATATATATCATAATCACAAATCAACAAACCCTTTTTACCCTTTTTTTTGGTTATTGTTCTCTAGATATTGAATGCTTAATAGTATTTATCAAACTCCGAGTATTCTTATTGAAAAATCAACTCTCAAATTAAGGGGCGAAAAAGTCCTTGATTAAGCTATAATTTACTTGAACGTCGAAATCGAAAATCCTCAAGTCAATATAAACGACAGTCCTCTTTTTCAATTTTCATCAAATACTCAAGTATTTTATGAAAATTGAAAAATAGGAAGAAAAAGTACTCTTGATGCATATCATTAAGAAAAAGTATCAATTGCATACAAGATCTGCTCTTTTTCTAATGGTACGTTGAATAATCTAAAATGGCCAAACAGATAGAGATCGAAATTACAGAAACAAGAGAATACAATAGACAAAAATCCCAAGAATTCAAATCCGATTTGAATACCTAAAAGCCCTTAATTAACAAAGAAGCCAAACGCGGCACATTTTCTGAGATGCGGACAAAAGATTCCAAGTACGCGCTGAGAAGTGCATCAAAGTCAAAAATCAGAACCCTTTGCAGGCAGCCACACGATCCTGTGCAGCTGTGGGCCAACATCCGGTTATGTATGAGCTCTCATTGATCGTACGTTTAACATGCAATTTTCCAGATAAGTCTGCGCTTGCTTCATCACAATCATCACGCTTCACAGACTCAACAGCTATTTAATTTAACACTTTACATATAAATTGTCATCTTAATTTTTCGGAGAAATTTTACTGACCCCCCTTTATTTCCCTCGTTAACAGCAGACCCTCAAAATTTTCTAAAATCAGATAAACCCCCAACTGTTAATGACAGTTAAAATAAGCTGATAATGTTATAATATCATATGTGCCCTTATAGCTCTCAACTAAGATAACATATTTAATCTTTTATCTTTTAAAATTTAAGATTTTACTAAGTGTTAAATTTAGACATAAAACCTTGCAAGTGTTAGGATTTGGACTTAGAACCTTGTAATCAAATGCATAAAACATGCACCATGCTGAGAAGGCAAAAGGATAATTTGATTTCAGATAAACAAAAAAATATTTAATCTATTAAAATACATTTATTAAGAACAAAAAGCCACAAGATCAAAGTTTTTCCATTCTCATCTCCATGCATTAATTTTAAAATTTGTTAACCATTATCATCATTAATTCAACAAACTTTCTCCAAAAAGCTTCTCATGAATCCAAAAACTCCGTAATTCAAATGAAGAAAGGAAACGCAAAAATAAAGAAGGAGAGAAAAATAAGAGAAAGGAGAAAGAAGAAATAAGGGATATAAGGAAGAAAAGGAAGGACGAAGAAAGAAGAGATAAAAAAAGAAAAAGAACAGAAGAAGAAGAAAGAGAGAGAGAAAAAAAGAGGGACAAAAAAGAATACAAAATGAAGTTATCTTTACTTTAAAATATATTTTTATTTATCATCATTTTACTAAAATGCCTTTAGATGTTAATTCTGTTGATGCACGATTTTCGGACGGCCGGGAAGCGAGTCGGAGCTCGGGTCGTAGGTCGGGTCCAGTCCTATAATCAAAGAGAAACAGTCAGGGGTACCGGCGGTGGTGTCGGCGAGAACCCTCCGACGCTCAAGTTAGTTTCCAGCACTCCGAAATTTTCTAGGAGAATTTCCTAGAGAGAGAAGCTCTCAAATGCAAAGGAAATTTAGAGAGAGAATGAATTCAGAAAAGTGTGCATACCTGGAGTAATATTTCGGAGGATTTATATAGGAGTCAAGATGGGTCATTGTGGGACCCAGATAATAGGCCCAGATGATGGGCTTCAGTAATGGGCTTACTGAATTAAAAATAACTAGGCCCAGATGATGGACTTCAGTAATGAGCTTACTGAATTAGAAATAACTAGGCCCAGATGATGGGCTTCAGTAATGGGCTTACTGAATTAGAAATAACTAGGCCCAGATGATGGGCTTCAGTAATGGGCTTACTGAATTAGAGATAACTAGGCCCAGATAATGAGCTTCAGTAATGTGCTTACTGATTTAGAGATAATTGAGGTCCAATTTTGTTATGGCCATAACAGTAGTCCCCCCAGGCCCAAGTTGACCAATGGGTCGGCGCAGGGACTATTTCTGGGCCATAAATTAAATGTGTTAGGGGGCCGGCCCAAGGATGTGATTTATTATACACGCATGCTTAGTGTGGCTTAAATCTTAAATTGGTGCTCTATATAAGACACAAGTGTTGGGGAGTAGGGTTTACTCGAAAATAGGAGAGAGCACCCGGGAGGCAAGCAGTGCAAGTGACCCCAGCAAACAGAACTCTTCAATCCGAGCAAGAATTTTCTAGTCGCCATGTGTGTAGGAGAATCCATCCGCATGGGAGAGCGGCGTGCACAACAGGCTCGCGTGGGTGAGCTGCTATGCACGTAGGATGACCTAGCGAGGTCCTGGGCGCGCGGGATCAGCCCGAGCGCTGTGGGTTGCACGGGGTGTCGGGTGCTGCATGCATGGGACGCTGGTGGGCTGTCCGTGGGCTGTCATGCGAGGCAGGCTGCAATTAATTGCTCGAAGTTCATGCTGCATGCTGAATGCCAAGCTCGAACCCGTTCCCTTTATCATCTCCAAACATAAGGTTTGGACCACCGAGGCCATGAGCAGAATTGGTTCAGGCTGAGGGCAGATTACCAAGCCTTGAACCCATGCGCGTCCAGACTTTAAGGTTTAGACCACCAAAGAAACATGATAGGCAGGCTGTGCGAGGTGTATGAGGGGCGTAAGGGAGGTCCTGGGCGTGCATGGGCGAGCTCCCGAGGCCCCATGCACGCGGGGCGAGCTCCCGAGGCCCCCAGGCGCGCGGGGAGGGCGAGCTCCCGAGGTCCCAAGCGCGCGGGGGGCGAGCCCGAGAGGTGCTGGGTGCGCGGGGAGGGCGAGCTCGCGAGGGGGCGCTGCATGTGGTGAACGTGGATGGCGAGCGCTGGGCGTGCGGACGAGTGCGGGAGGCCTGCTGGGCGTGTGGAAGCGAGCGCGGGGGCAAGCAGGAGATGCATGGGCGAGCTCCCGAGGCTCCATGCACGCAGGGACGAGCAGGCGAGGGCCTGGGCACGCAGGGCGAGCAGGCGAGGCCGTGCGGGGCAGCTGCCGAGGTCCCAGGCGGCCGGGGTGTGAGCCCGCATGGCGCGGGGCGCGCGGGAGGCGCGGGCATGCGCTGCATGCGGCATGCAACGTAAACGCTGCATGTAGGGACCCCTCGAAGAAATTCAAGTTAATTTGGGGGCGTCTCTGTAATTTTCAAATTTTTATTTTTTAAGCAGTGGGGGTGCATCCGTAAAATTTGAAAACATTGTTTTTAAACTGTGGGGTTGTTTCTGCAAAATCTTGAAACTTCATTATTTTACCCATGGGGGTGTCTTTGCGAAATTTCAAAATTTCATTATTTTTCTTGTGGGGGTGTTCTCGCAAAATTTCAAAACTTATTTTTTATTTTTTTTTTAAGGAACACCAACTATGTACTTTTGATCAAGGACCTCCTTGATAGTTTTCTCTTCATGGATAAAAGGTATTTTTCGAGGACTATTTTTGAAAACTTTCAATGTAATCCCCCAGCATTAATTTTCTCTTCATTTTCCCTTCCTTAGTAGACTTGGTTTGATGACTAACGACTCCTTTTTAACTGTGCAGATGACTAGAATTAAGACTATTACGATAGTGCCACGGGGGGAATCAAGTCATCAAAACTTCTTCGGTCAAGATCGCGAGCTAGGACAGAACTCTGTTAACCAGATCAAGTAGAGGCAATTCTAGATCTTGTCGACTCAGATGCAGACAGGCATGCTGATCAGCACACGAAGGTGCTTCTAAAGTGTGCGCAGATGTGCATGATGCGTCAGTTCAGGCCATTAGTTGTGATGGATTGTTAAGAATAGATGATCTGGCTAGTACTCATGTTATGGTGGATTCTGGTTTGGAGATGCCTAATCCTAGTGATGCTCAAGCTTCTTCAGTTCATGCAAATATTGATGCTGAAGGAAACCAAGCCGAACAATTTGTTCCTACTTCTGAACAAGGTATTGATACACCATCATCCGAGCAGAATGCTCCAGCTTCTCAGGACACTGCGGGCTGAAGTTCTAGCTTCCCAGCAAGCACAGTCTGTTCAACCTCCAACTTTATACACCGCCTTTAGCAGATGAAATAGATCCTGAGTTCCTAGCTGCCCTTCTTCCAGATATCCAGGCAGAAGTCTTGGCTCAACAAAGAGCACAGAGGTTCGCACAATAGGGAGAAGGACAACCAGTTGACATGGACAATGCTTCAATTATCGCTACAGACGTGGGCAAGCGATATGCATAGGAGAGAACCCGGGAAGGCGCTGGGTGAACAGGGGCGATCATGGGAGGCGAGCTGTGCGCGAGGCGAGCTGCTGGGCGTGCAAGGGAGAGCACGCGAGGCGCTGGGCGCACAGGGGAGAGCCCGCAAGGGCGCTGGGCGCGCAAGAGAGAACCCAGAAGGGCGCTGGGCTTGCAAGGGAGAGCATGCGAGGCACTGGGCGTGCAGGGAAGAGCCCGCAAGGGTGCTGAGCGCGCAGGAGAGGCATGCAAGGCGCTGGGCGCGCAGGAAAGAGCCCGCAAGGGCGCTAGGCGCGCAGGAGAGGTATGCAAGGCGCTGGGCGCGCAGGGGGAGGCATGCAAGGCGCTGGGCACGCAGGAGAGGTATGCAAGGCGCTGGGCGCGCAGGGGGAGGCATGCAAGGCGCTGGGCGCGCAGGAGAGGTATGCAAGGCGCTGGGCGCGCAGGGGGAGGCATGCAAGGCGCTGGGCGCGCAGGAGAGGTATGCAAGGCGCTGGGCGCGCAGGGGGAGGCATGCAAGGCGCTGGGCGCGCAGGAGAGGTATGCAAGGCGCTGGGCGCGCAGGGGGAGGCATACAAGGCGCTGCGTGCCGGGAGAGCTGTCGTTTCTGCTCTCACAACATATCCTTCTTCGTTCTTCTTTCTACATTAAATCTCATTTTCACATGATCCTTATAATATGGAGCTGAGAAACCTTTGAATTTCTTTCTGAGTTTATCACTGTTTGCAGACATAAGTGCCCATGTCCGTTCTCCATACTTAACACTCCCCCGCGAAAAACATTAGAATGGACAGAATTGAAAGGCGAGAGCCTGTCTAAGCCATTGAGATGATATAAATTGCCATTACTGTTTGGACAACGAGTTCGAGTAAGTGCCTTAACCGTAAGTCACGCTCTTCTAAGGCAAAAGCAGTGATGGTGTCAGGGCCACCTAAGTGTAGGAGAAGAAATGGTGCCCAGAAGGCAGTAAGTTCAGTACTTCTAGCAAGCAAAATATCTCCAGCACTATTGGGATGATAAAGATCGGTGCGGCTATTTTGAGAGTATGCCAAGGGAGTATGTTGCTACGATGTCTGCTGATAGGTAAGCAGACCATACAACAAAATTGAACCAAGGGTTGTGAGTACACTTTCTGCGGTTACTTATGAGAATAATTAGTATTTGTAGGGTGAGGCTAAGAAGGACTGTTAGTCGCAAATCCCATTCCAAAGTTTCATCAAACTTAGAGAAAGTACATCCATTAGCATCCTCCTCTTTGAATAGATCAAACTGCTAACTACTAAATTTAAATCATACGTATTAGAAATGGAGAGGAAGCTTTAGGCAGCAAAATGTACTTCAAGCTAACCCGGGAGGGCGAGCAGTGCGCAGCAAGCTTGTGAGGGTGGGCTGCGCGTAGCATGCTCGCGAGGGCGAGCGCGAGTGGAGGGTCAATCTCACACGGGCGAGCTGCATGCCGCATGCGAAGGGGAGCTCTTTACGTGAGAAGTCGCGGTTCTGCTTCTAAGTAATTTTCAGTCGTAGGGGCCTTGCTGTAAATTTTTAAACTTTAGTTGCTGGGGTGTTTCTAGCAGCATTTGCAGCCTGTTAAGTACTTTGTCCAAAAGCTTGGTTGAACATAGTGACCATACGGTTCATTTGTTCACCAAAACTTCGCATGGTATGCTCCATGGTAGTCAATCGACTTATCCTGCCCTTCTTTGGCCCCCTAGGTGGAAGTCGTGGTTGCTTAGGGTTAAGGGCCATCCCAGAGGATATTACTAAAACTCTCCCTGTATGAACTACCCTTTGACGTCGGGGAGGGGCTTCGACCTCAATTTCTTCATCAACCTCTAGGGAGGTTGAGTGCTGGGATGTGTGACTCATGATGTGTTTGAGTATGTTTGGATGGGAGCAACAACTAAAGAGGCTTTGATTATCTTTCCTACAGACGGCGCCAAATGTTAATGCACGATTTTCGGACGGCCGGGAAGCAGGTTGGAGCTCGGGTCGTAGGTCGGGTCCAGTCCTGTAATCAAAGAGAAACAGTCAGGGGTACCGGCGGTGGTGCCGGCGAGAACCCTCCGACGCTCAAGTCAGTTTTCGGCACTCCAGAATTTTCTGGGAGAATTTCTTAAAGAGAGAAGCTCTCAAATGCAAAAGAAATTTAGAGAGAGAATGAATTCAGAAAAGTGTGCATACCTGGAGTAATATTTCGGAGGGTTTATATAGGAGTCAAGATGGGTCATTGTGGGACCCAGATAATAGGCCCAGATGATGGGCTTCAGTAATGGGCTTACTGAATTAGAAATAACTAGGCCCAGATGATGGACTTCAGTAATGGGCTTACTGAATTAGAAATAACTAGGCCCAGATGATGGGCTACAGTAATGAGCTTACTGAATTAGAGATAACTAGGCCCAGATAATGAGCTTCCGTAATGGGCTTACTGATTTAGAGATAATTGAGGTCCAATTTTATTATGGCCATAATAAATTCTAACATAGCTTATTAACAGTTTGGGGTTTTACGATGATTTTCGACAAGTTGGGATGTCATGTGACTTTTGAAAATAAAGGGGGTCCGCTGTAGTTCTCTTAATTTTTTTATTAAATCAGTTACATAATTTAATTAAAATTTGGGTCTTTTTTTTAAGTGTATTTTGATGGAATCTACAAAACTATGACCAGCAGTCACGGAGCAGCATGTGGGTGGCTTGATAAAAGGACAGACAGTGGAGTCGGTGGTGAAAGGAGAGCTGCTTACCGAGTCCCATCACATGAAAAAAGCCCGTGCTTCTGCTTTTGGCTTTCGGCTTTTTCCAATTGATTATTGATGTTTGTTGTACGTACCCATACGGCTTGATGCCCACTAATAGACAAATTAAAACATCTCGACATTTGTAAATCATATCACTCTTGAATTGAATGTCACAACAATTATTTTATTTTATTTTATTTTTTTTAGAAAAATTGAGAAAATAGATAAAATTAGGGGGTCTCATTAAAAAATAGACACGTTCTCAAAAATTTTTATGTCATAGACACTTTTTTGACAAAAAGACTAAAATATCCTTTGAAATTACTTGCATGTGATTACTTGCATCCGACACTCTTTTTGGGGATGAAATTGTTAAATTACAAACTATGGGGACTAAAAAGAAATTAAAAGTAAGGATATATTTAGAGCATTATATCACGCGGAGACGACACTCGACACAACTCGACACTCGATATTTCACCACTCGAAAACACTCGAAACTCGACATTTCACCACTCGAAAACACTCGAAACTCGACATTTCACCACTCGAAAACACTCGAAACTCGACATTTCACCACTCGAAAACAAAACACTTTCGAAACTCGACATTTCACCACTCGAAAACACTCGACACTCGAAATTTCACCACTCGAAAACATTCGACACTCGATATTACATAACTCGACATGACTCGACAGGTTGTTTTCGAGTGTCGAGTGTCTTCTTCTTCGCGATGTAACGCTGGATTCACAACTCGTTTCATCAGTTTTCACACGCATTAACCTATAAAAATTACATTATAAGACTCTATTTATCCTTAAATCAGTTCACAAATCCTTCGGAAGCTCAAATCTCGAATTCAAATTTCCTAAAAATTAAATCAAATCTGAAGAGAGGAAGATGGGTTTCGGTCATCTGAAGACAGAGAAATAACACTGGATTCACAACTCGTTTCAATGGCTTTCACATACATTAACCTACAAAAATCACATTAGTTTGCACCAGACATGCTTCCCACTTAGTTTAGCTACTGCAGAGACTATAAAGACAGACAGACATGAAAGGAACTAAGAGAGGGAGATGGGTTTCGGAAATAAGGCTTTGGAAAAAAATTGAAAAATAAGGGTAATTGAGTCTTTTTATCAAGAAAGTGTCTATAGCATGAAAATTCTTTAGAACGTGTCTAAATTTCAACGAGGGTTCCTAATTTTGTCTATTTTCTCAATTTTCTCTTTTTTTTAACTGCCTGTTAAAGAGAGAGCACTGTGTTGGACTGTGGCTGCAGCTGACCTGTGCGAATATTTATCGCTTTCGATTTCTATTGATGGATGTTGGCTGCAATGTCGTCCATTTCTTTATACATTTCATATTTTCTTTGAACAACATCATTTGAATTGTGATTCCTTCAAGAGATCTAGCAGCCTGTTGACCTTCCAATTGTAATTATTGACAAATTTGATAATGTTATCCACCAACAACATAATATGATGATTATCATATGTTGTTATTATGTTTTAGATTGTTTATACAAAATTATGTGGTAAAAGGAAAAGAGAGTTTGTGGGTATAATATAAATAAAAGAGTTTGCATTATTCACTGATTTTATTTATCAATAAAGAGAGATTTTTTTTCCTAAAAACATTGGTGATTTTTCATTTATCTATTTAGAAAATTTCCTAAATTACATGCAAATTTTTCCGATTGAGAAAGAAGAAAAACTTCCATAGAAGTTTAACATTTTTTTAAATCATCATAAAATTTACACGTTACATATCCTCATTAACTTTATTAAATTCATAAAAAAGAATTATCAGTAGAATTATTATGTATTTTTTAGTTGAATTATATAATTAGAAGGAACCGACTTTTTTATTTTTTTTCCTTTAGCTTAGCTGAAGAATAGATCGGCTACTTGTCGAAACTTTTACGTGGAAGCCTAAAACGTGCAGGCCTTCTAAACCTTACATGTAAGGCCATTTTCTAAAGGCCCAATATCCATTTATGACAATCCACATTCTTGGTGTCAAGAGGTCCATCAGAGCTGGATTGGGCTACGCACACATGGCACTTTTGTTTCTTTTTCTGCTTTTTTTAATCCTCTGAGTTTCCGTGTAATAATGTTGATTAATTTCCTTAATTAGAGCTGATGATTGTGTCAAAAAGTTGTTAGGTGACTAATTATCAATTTAAAAAAACACTTTTAAGTTTATAGATTGTTTACCTTATAATTTCAAAAGTTCTTGCTTTTAAACATAAATAAAAAGATTAGTACAATAAATATTTATAAATCTTTTGATAATTGGGAGGATAAGGATGATAATCAGAAGAAAGAAGATCCTAAAAATAAGAAAAGTGAAAGAAAACTTATTAGAAAGATAACTTTTACAATATGATTTGATAGTCTATATGATAAAATCTTATCATAGAGGTAACTTCTCTCATTCTTTTTTATTTTTTTTCTCCAATGAATTTTGATCTTATAGATTTTTACATTAGATTGTAGAGTTTGATTTGTATATAAATTATAAGTCTAACTATTGTATTGGAATCGTTTAAAGCAATTTCCTATTTGCTCTAGCCTTGCGGCAATTCCATTAGCTGAAAGATTAGGCAAGCTTACGTTTGAGGAGGTGAGAAGATTAAACTTTATTACATTGCTTCATCACGCAAGTAGAAGCGGCGGCAAGTTATTGATTTGATAGTGGACGCACATATGTAACTGCCTAACTGGTTCAAGTTTTGGCAATATTTAGTTGGTGCTTCGAGTGGCAACTTTCCATTGGTTAAATTGGGCTACAAAACTTCTATAAATAGCCCCCTAATTGTAACATACACGTGTGAGCCGAATGAAATTTCTTCCCACTCCACTCATCTTTCTTCTTTGCTTTCCGTTTTGAACACTTTGGTATTTTTCCCTTGAATTATATATTAGAAGGAATCGACATTTCTTTTCTTTTTTTATTTTTTTTTATGGCTTCACTGAAGAATAAATCGGCTTCTTCTATTTTTTGACCCTTTTTTATGGAAGCCCAAAACCTATAGGCCTTCTCAGTTGTGCAAGTAAGGCCATTTTCTTACGGCCCAATAGCCCTTTTAGGATGTCCAATCCACATTCTTGGTGTCAAGAGGTCCATCAAATCTAGATTGGGCCAACCACGCAAGCCACGTTATTTATTTATTTATTTCTGTCAATTTAAAAAAGCACTATTGAGTTAATAGATTGTTTACCTCATAATTTCAAAAGTCCTTGCTTTTAATTGTAAATAAAGACTAGTACAATAAATATTTTTTAAAATAAAAAATGATGGTATCTTCAAAATTTTATGGGGCATACTATTGCAAAATAGGAGTAGATAAAAAATTTCCATTTATTAAATAATTCTGCTCCAATTAATAATAAATTACTTATGGGCATCGATGTATTAGATTTGACTATTAATCAATGCGATACTCAATCCGTCCCACGAAAACCGAACTCTAATTCAAGTACAAATAAGTAAGATTTCAATTCGCTCTAGTGCAACCTAGAAAACGGCGTAGGCATAAATATGTCCAATCTAATCGAATTTGTCATTTAAACAAAGGGAAAAAATCTAATATAATATATAAGAGAAAAATTAAAATAATTACTATTATTCAATGTTCCTTTTTGGGCAAATATCACGGACTACCCCTACCTTTTGCCAAAATTACGTTCGCGAACAAAGTTTGACACCTTTTGTCATACAATACTCCTGTACTCGTGAAAAGTCGTCATTGACCACCCTTCTGTTAAAATCTCTGTTAAAAACCTGTAAATAACTTGAAATGAGGGGGTTATAACAGTCTTTTCACGAAAAAGTCATGAATATATAAAAGTTGAGTCAACGAATAAAATAAACATCACTTTCTCTTTCTCTTTCTCTTTCTCTGGAACCGATTTGTTCCCACAGTGGCTATCATCGTCTTCGACTCGGCAAAACCCCTGAGCTAACTGTGCGTCACCTCACTCTAGACATCGTCAACTGAGACTGCAAGAAATCTGTTGAAGCCGTAGTGAGTAACGGGTAATGATCTTCCTACAGTAACCTCATGTTTTGTTCAGTTGCATAGACATTAAGAAGTGTTTGGGTCGTTTGGGTTCGTCGTAGTGTCAATAACATAGTGGAAATATCATGAATTTTGTATGATTTTAAGTGTTTTGATGTTACAGAACTCTGTCGTCACCGATTTATGATTAACGAAAATTTTTGAAACCCTAGATTTTATAGAAATTTGGGGAATTTCAAATTGATGGGAAAAATGAGTAATTTATGTGACAAGTTGGTTGAATGAACTATTATGTTCACATGCATGAAATATTTCTAAGTGCAACTCGTGTGCCTGGGTTCTGCATTCACTGTTTATTATATTTATGTTAGTTTTGTAAGTATTTTTCTTTGTGTTTTTTATTATGTACCTCGTACATGTCAATATTTGTGGTGCATGCAATATTTCTTATATTAACTGTGGTGGTGTATGGTTGCTGCCTTTGTTGTTTAGTATTCTTTTGTGATAGCTGGCTAAAATTTTTTTAATACTTTTTTTTCCTTGTCTATCCCAATACCTGATGATGCATTTGGTCATTAGATGACTAATTTTTTCTTAATTTTGGAATATTTGGGTAGTGAATATCCAATAGGAGATGTAGACCCTGACACAGTTAGTTTAATAGGGTTGTTTCAAGCTGCTCTGTATCATTGCAAATTAGAGGTTGCAGATCATACAGATCTCAATTTCTTTGTCAGTTTACCATGGAATGGACAAAAGTATCTTATTGACAATGACTCTAAGTTCTTGCAATTATTACATATGTATGAAGTTAATGATTTGACTGAAATAAAAGTCACAGTTGAGATTATCACCCACCATATTGACCCACTAGCAAAGATATTACCTGATAACTTAGGAGGAAATGAGCCACCACAGATAGAGTTGGCAGGTGTTGTAATGAATTCGGAAAATGATAATGAAACTGAGTTGCTAGCTGTACCAACTTCACCCATTCTACCTTATACAGTTCAAAAAGAAGTTAATGAGATAGAAATTGAGAGCCAAAACTTAGAAAAAAATCCAGTGAATGAACCAACAAGTAGTGTTTTATCCCCTGCAGGGCTTGAAAGAGTTAGTGAGGTTGAAACTGAGTTGTCCAACTCAGTACAAAATGCTTTTGTAGAGCCATCATCTGCTGCATGTGAGAAAGAAGTTAATGAGCATGATAATCAATTGCCCAACTTAGAAACCAATGCAGAGACTCATCCTATAGAAGCTGAGGTGCCAAATGTAGGTGAGACTGAGTTATCCAACATTAATCCAAATGAAAATATGAGTGAAGGGTCAGTAGGACAGTTAATAGGGCATAGTGAGTATGACATAGATACTGACTCTGATGAAGATTATAGGCCAGAAGATAGTGTAGAGTGTCAACATGCTGATGCAGGGGTAGACAGTGGTAGTGGGAGTAGTGGTCAAGAGGAGTCAGGTGATGATAGCTCCCATTACCAAAGTGATGGTGAGAATTTTAAAAAAGTAGTTAGTGGTTCAGATGAAGAAGAAGCAGGTAGTGCTAGAATGGCAAGGGTACACAGGCAAAATTTATTTACTGAGGGATTAGATGGTGAGATTATATTGAGGGTGGGGCAAACTTTTGATAATCTGAACCATTTTCGACAAGTACTAAGAGAGTACTCAATTAGGAATGGTATAAAGCTTAAAAGAATGAAAAATGAGAGGGATAGAGTTACTTGTAAGTGTGCTACAGCACAATGCCCTTGGAGGATTTATGCCTCCAAAACTCAGGACCTTGTAACATTCCAAATCAAGACCTATTATCCTGAACATAAATGCTCAAAGGTACCTGACACCCCTGAGTGCACCTATACTTGGATTGCTAAAAAATATGAGGATCATTTTAGAGAAAATCCAAACTTAGGTGTAGACTGGTTAGAGAAAGATTTAAAGAGAAGATTTGGCCTTGAACCTTCAAAACAGAAACTGTATAGGGCTAGAATGCATGCTCTTCACATCATAGGTGAACACCATCAGAAAGCCCTTAATTTATTACATAAATATGCAAATATTATTCAGCTTACAAACCCAGGGTCTACTGCCTATGTGAGGGCAGATGCTGAAATGATATCTGCTTCACCAAAATTTCAGGGCTTTTTTATTAGTTTTCCTGCTCAGACAAAAGGGTTTGTTGAGGGTTGCAGGCCTTTTATTGGTGTAGATGGGTGTCACCTGAAGGGTCCACTAGGGGGGGTGCTTTTAGCTGCTGTGTCATTTGATGCCAACAATAGTATGTTCCCTCTAGCATTAGGAGTTTGTGAGGTGGAGTGTACATTAACTTGGAATTGGTTTCTTCAATTATTAGGAGAACACATAGGAGGGGTTGATGGGTGTGGACTGCCTATGACTTTCATGAGTGATAGGCAAAAGGGTATTCTTAATGCTTTAAATGAACAATGGCCATATGCATCATCAAGATTTTGTGGTAAACACTTCCTTTGTTTACAATGAAGTGTACAAATTGTGGTGGCTACAACCATAATAAAAAAAGTTGCAAGTCTGCACCACAGCCAAAAAAGAAAAAGGTTATAATCTCTGTTGCTTACATTAAAGTTTTTCCTCTAATTCACTTTACATTCTATCCATTTTCCTAACTACTTCTTTTAATAACTTGAAAAGGCTCGAACCTCCTCATCTCAGCAAGGTTTATCCCAACAACCCTCAATGTCATCTCAGCAAGCCCAGCTGCCCCCCATATCATCTCAACAAGCCCAGCAGCCCCTAGCATCATCATCATCCCAACTTTCACAGCAACCTGCACATGTAACTCATACCCCTCCACCGTTGTCTGAAGCATCAAGTCATGGATTTACAACTCCTCTATCCTCACAACAATCAATGGGATCAAGCACATCCAGAAGAGGGAGAGGTAAAGGACGAGGTAACTTTTATAAACTTAAACAAGTCAAAAATTTTGTTTAAGTTTCTATCATTCTTACTTATTCATCTTTTTATTTACAGTCACAAGGTGGTTCAGACAAGACAACTATTGAAGATGAAGCAGAATTCTCATAGAAGTATGGTGCTAACTTCCATTTTTTTGTCATTTTGTATGGTGAGGTTTTTGGTTGTTATTTATTTTCTAAATGAGCTACAACAGTCCTCTGTGTCCAGTGTTCTGTAAATTAGGGCATAGTCTCCAGTGTGCTGTGAGTTAGGGCATAGTTATATCATTATTTTGAAAATATTGTTATGCTACATATGGCACCATAGTATTGGACACATAGGACATAATATTCAGAACAAAAACTGTTAACAGATTTGCTAAGTTTGTACTCTCTTACTTCTTTTGACAATGGCAATAGAGTTGTCTACTTTTGTACAATTCCAAATTGCTTATGTGTATGTTACTACCACACTAACACATAATTTCATATTGCATTTTGTTCCTCATACATTGCTTATCATTACATTACAAGGCATGCAAGTAAACACCTTAGGAAAAAATACAGTGGACACTTCTACACTAATTGCCCTACATTAACTTTACAAGGCATACAAGTAAACACATTAGGAAAATGTACACTACACACTTCGATAACATCACAATCTTTTTCATTTCCTCATTCATTTGTATAACCATCTCATTGTTGCTGAGCAATTGCTTCAAATCATGTTGCATATCTCTGATAATAAGGTCACTGCCATCCATTTCCTGTCCATGAACATGACACCAGTCTTCAGTCAATGTTAGTTCATCATTGTCAGGCTCCCACCACCTGTAGAAGTTGCATGTTCCATTTTTGCAAACAAAATATAGCTTACCAGGATTTTTGGAAGATTCAGATATCATAACTGCTGCCTTTGCATCACACTTGCATTTTCTATTCTTGAATTTGATTGTGTGCCCGTTGATCATTTTACTTCTCTCATTTTTATAACTTGATGTGTTGCTACTGGCCCTTGCATAACTTGAGGATGACTGACTCATTGCAATGGCTATTGCTATTTGATGTGTTGTTAGTGTAGAACTGCAGATCGATTATTAGATGTTGCTGTGAGATTGAATAGTTGTAGGTTTGGAAATGCAATAGTGAGTGGGCAGAGTATAATGCAAATGAACTCAGGGGATGAGTTTCATGAATTTATAGCGTTGGCATTCATGTCTTCCATGAGCAGGAACATAAAAGAGGCAACGGCTAATTTGTAACGGCTAGGATAAACTTTTAAACTGATGAGGGGTAAAATTGTCATATAAATAAGCTTTTGGGTATGGGATTTTTTTCTTTTTAACAGGGGCAAAGTAGATATTTCGCATCCTATTGTTTACTCAAATATTGCACATGGTTTTCAGCAACTATTGTTAGGGATATTATGGTAATTATATGCATATTGGATGGAAAAGTAATGGTTTTTAACGGAGATATTAACAGAAGGGTGGTCAATGACGACTTTTCACGAGTACAGGGGTATTGTATGACAAAAGGTGTCAAACTTTGTTCGCGAACGTAATTTTGGTAAAAGGTAGGGGTAGTCCGTGATATTTGCCCGTTCCTTTTTGACAAAAGTAAACAGAGTTTATCTATTTCATGTAAATTTTGGATTAAATCTATTAAAATAAGCTAATTTATCTTAAATTATTATTATTTTATTTAGATGGGACCAATTATTGGCAAATATTTGTGGCAGAATGCGAATTAGTTCAATTTTTTTAGATTTTAAATCTATTCTAATTCATCCATTACCAAATTTCAAAGAAAGTAGTTCGATTTTTAGATTTTAGATCCACCGATTGATGAAATTCAATTAAAATCTATTTGGGGGCATTTTCCAACTAAATTTTTTTTTTGTAGTATGCCTAATGTATATAACTTTGATAAATTATATATAAATTTCAAACATTTATTTATTTATTCACATTTATTCACAATTAAATTGGTGGGTTCAAAGTAATGAGAGCATGGAGGACGAGAAAGACTTTCTTGGAGCTGTTACTTCAAACTTAGAAGCAACAAAATTGCTGACATATAATGTTATAGAATAGAAATTCAGAAGATATTTTTAATATCAATTCTTAACAGTTCTCTTGCTAATTACTGATTTGACACTTTTTAATTTTACACTAATAACAGTTTATGTACATATTTTAATAGGAAAATTCAAAGTTGGATGTTCCTTTCCCAGCCAAAATAAAAGCTGCCGTAACTTTTTTTTTTTTTTCCTTTTTAAATCTTGGTTAAGTAAAGAAAGTTGCATAACTATGTTGGGCTCAATTTAAAAAAAGCCGATATACTATTAATATTAACATTATCATTATTATCACAAGATAAGATCGAGACTGGACAGGTGACAAATGGTCACATTTACCAATTTGAGAATATATAAAGCTGAAAAATTCAATAAATTCAAATACTGGGTGCCGCCATCCACAGAGAACTCTCATAAAACATTGGCTATCTCTTTAGTGTGTACCTGATGAGACTGACCCATGTCTTTTTCTGCCAGTTTTGGATAATGCCCGAAACCCCACCACGCTAAATCATATCCAAATAAAACTCAAAAATGAGGAAGGAACCAAAAACACAAACACAAACACAACTGAAAATGAAAACAACTAAACAAAATGAAGAAACAGTTTGCACCGTCTAACCTATTAAGCTAGTTAAAATTGTTTTAAATCTTAACATCACAAAACATCCATCACAATTATAAACAATTGAACATTTTTGATACATGCGTGAGTACTATTTACGGAATGGGAATTTCATTGCAATTAGACTACTAGAGACATGATTATAAGTATCAATCATTAGTCGACTCCTATAACAACAAATCAAATCAATCAGCTCTTATTGACGGTGCTACACTTTAAAAGAAGTGTGTTCCCATTAGTTTCCAACTTGCACAATTATGACATTTTGAACAATGGGACAAAGAAGTCCTCCCCGTGATGAAAAATTACTCAAAATAGAGACAAAAAAGTGAAAGTAGGATTAGAAGACCTTGGACTTCGTGAATTATCCTTATCCATCATACTATGATCCACGCCCTTCAATAATTTGATAATATCCTGACTTAAAAGTTAGCGATAAATAATGCCAAGATCTTTCATGGTGATATTATTCATTACCATCAGTTTTTGGTAAAGAATTTGCATTTTTCGAATGGGAAATCAAGCAGCCTCAGCAGCAGCCAGCAACAACTTCAAGTTGTCATTGTAGTGAATTGTGTGCTGCGTTTGTGGATTAAGAAATCAAAATCAAGACATGTTGGCAATTTTCCACATGGCGTTTGCTCACCCACCTGAGGAGCTTCACAGTCCTGCTTCTCAGAATGCCTCTAAAAGGCCTAAGCTTCCTGAAGAGACTCTCCAGGACTTCCTTGTCATCACCCACATAACGCTTTCTCCATGAACTTTGGCGATGCAGCTGTTCTTGCTTATGTGCGCCCTGACAGCCCTTACCCCATCCGCCAGAGGCAGGACGGAGCCAGAAATCCTATTAAGGGGAGACAATTTCATAGTACAATATATATACAAAAATTTCTATAAAATAATATATAACGTAATAAATATAATTTTTTATTATAAAAAGAATATGATTTTGTTAATTTTATTATCAATTTTAATTTAAACTTATTAAATATTGATAAATCTTAGATTTATTTTTAATAGATTCTTAGCAGTTAACATTTAAAAAAATCTAATAATTCTATAAATAATGTGATTTTTATAAACTATAAAAGAAGTAGTTTAATGGTTTTATTAAGTTTTTTTTTACTAATATTTTTTAGACTTAGGTTAAAATACAGATGATATCAAGTTAGCATTCACAAAAAAAAAAAAGAAATAATAATAATCTTACAAATAATATGATTTTTATAAACTATAATAGAAATAGTTTAATAGTTTTATTAATTATTTTTTTTTGGGTTCAAATTATAATATAATTGAAATCAAGTCAATTGTATTTATTTTTACATTGATTTAAGTCATTTTCTAAACAAAAAGGATAACATAATTATTTAAAAAAATTATATATATAATTTAGGGATTTTAAAAGGCCCACAACAGGGGGCAGTTGCCCCTCCTGGGCCTTAATTGGCTCTGCCCCTGCCAGAGGTATGTAAAGTGTAAACACTCTCATCACTCAGCTTAAATTACTAAGCTTTTAAAGTATAAATAACCTGATTAATATGTACAATTGTCACTTTGTTTGCAATTGCAGGTTGTTTTGTGGGTTCGATGATATATATTGTCTCTTCATGGGGAGCTTGAACAACTTGTGCTCACTCAACAGGCAATATGGCTTGTCAAAGGCAAGCAATGAGGCCATGTTTCTGATTGAAGCATACCGCACCCTTCGTGACCGGGGTCCATACCCAGCTGATCAGGTTGTTAAGGATCTTGATGGGAGCTTTGCTTTTGTTGTGTATGATAGCAAGGCTGGTACTGTCTTTGCTGCCCTGGTGTGTAGATGTTCTCCTATTATTGATTATGTGTTGATTTTGAAGATAAATTGACGTTGGTGAATTAATTTCTTTCGATAATGGTTGCTGCAGGGTTCTGATGGTGGCGTTAGCTATATTGGGGTATTGCAGCTGATGGGTCTGTGGTGATATCTGATGATTTAGAGGTCATAAAAGAGGGTTGTGCCAAGTCATTTGCTCCTTTCCCAACAGGTAAGGTTGTAGCACTCTTGGTGAAGTCACATAAAATGTTAAATTAATATTCCGAGTATCACATATAGCTATCAAGCAGAATCCATAATTAGGATGAACATGAACATACTTATATATGTCAAAAAGAAATGGTTGCAGGATTTATGTTCCACAGTGAGGGAGGATTGATGAGCTTCGAACATCCAATGAACAAGATCAGGGCAATGCCAAGGGTAGATAGTGAAGGAGTGCTGTGCGGTGTCAATTTCAAAGTTGATAAGTACACAAGGATCAACAGCATTCCACAAGTGGGTAGTGAAGCCGATTGGACTCACTGGAACTCCCATTAATCCTATCCTAAACACAACCCCCACTGCATCTTCTCTTCTCTTCCCACCCCACCCCACCCCGCGCCGCTCCCCCCTCCCCACCAAAAAAAAAAAAAAAAAACCAAAATTATGTATTGTGTACTTGTAATCTGACTTGAATAATTCATTGTCCCCACCTTCCCATCTAAATCTCTTTATACGAAAAATTAGAAGAGAAATCTAACTTCAATTCTGTCTTCTTGCCTCAATTTTTTTAATTGAGACAGATAAAATCGTAGACATTAAAAAATGAAGAGGCACACGAGTTGTGATTGACGCCCAACAATTTAATGAATTGAAAGAGAATAACCAGCTTGAATGTGGCCATGGGACAAAGGTTTTGGATTATTTGATATTGACGTCATGGTTCTATATGTCTTGTCATATTCTTTGTTCACGTCCATATCCAACTCCAATTTCTTTTCTCAGCATTAATGTTGCTGCATTAATTAGCATTCTCTGCTGCTACATTTTGATTCCCTCGTAGGTTTCCCCTGTAGGACGCAACATATATAAGATTAAGTGGATCCAGCCAATCTTGACCCGGCCACTTTGTGTGCAAAATCATGAGACATCCCATATAAAAGCGCACACATCCATGGAGTGGTCCTTGGAGAAGGCAATTCTTTGTGTTCCCAGGTTGATGTGCAATCTTATGGACATTAACATATATAGAGTAAAAGAATGTACGAGTACATTCTGCTTTTCATAAATTTGCTGGCCAGGCTGCTACAAGCCAACAATGCCGCAGCATAAAAGCGTTAATGTTTGCTTTGCTGAGTGATGGTTGGAGCAAACTTCACTCCCCATGTAAATTAACTTCTTTATCTTCTTCCATTATCCTTTTTATCGAACTCTAGTTTGCAGCACCAAATCACCAATAAATTTCCAACAAAGAACAAGATTCAAAAAACAGATGGTGCCACAAGAAACACCAACTTGGTAAAATACTGAGGGCAATAAATTATGAGCGTAAATTTTAAGTTGACAAAATTTTCAATTTTATGCTGGCTATGGCTACAGGGTGAGCTTGTGTGTATTCCATTTCTTTCACTGGAACAGAAAAGGGCCATGAAAAGCATCATTCCTTCCACATATCAGCAAATTCATCAGGCTCCAATGGATTTGCAAGCTCATGCATCTTTCTCCTTGTTTTGGCTTTAACTTTCTTTGCATACTTACCAGCCTTCTGCTTTTTCTCCAATGCTCGAATCTGTAAGTATCAAAATGGGATGGACATTATATTATAATAAGAAAATTAAGCCACAACCTAGGATACGAGACGGGGGTAGGATCAGAACAAAGCAGGTTTATAAGAACCACAAATATGTCAAAGAACATATTTTCTACCTGAAAGATGAATAACAGTTGGGAAGAACTACCGACTATAGAAATTAAATAGATTTATTTCCCCCAAATGAAAAGAAATTTAAGAAACCTCTACCTGATTTGGTGAGACATAAAATGGATTCTCATACAGAGTTGGGCCTCCAAAGCTGCCACCAAATATCTTGATTGGATTCAAACAAAATCTTGGACCAACCTGCATGGAAACGTTTTCTCAAATTAAAACAATAGCAAGAATGTGACCCACAAATATAAAGAAAAATAAATGACTAGAAACCTCGATAAGGGTCATTTTATCCAGTCCTCCCCGAGCTATTTTATCTGATTCATTATGAGGAACAGTTATCTCTGATGCAGAAACAAAGAGATCAATATCATGATAAACAATTTCAAAAATTAAAAGGTTCATAACCATATAACAAAGAGATAAAATAACTTTGACGAATTAAAGTAACAAATAGCTGAAGGTGTTCTTAGAAGTTCAGTCTTTAATTCTTCAGAATGAGGGAAAGTAACAAATAGCTGAAAGTGAAGTTCAGTCTTTAATTCTCTAAAATGAGGAAAAAAGTAGCTCCGTTTCCCTGTTTTGTAAGGTCCACTTTATGATACTAGCTAGTTATCCATATCTGATCAACCCAAGTCCTGGAGTTACTTCAGTATACCATGCATAATGTTATCACCAAGACTTCCATAAATAATGAAGAAGGCCAATTGATGCACCCAATAATTAAGCACTTCAATAGATTTAAATAGTTTCCAGAGCTACATCAGAAGATAATTCCACGATATTAGGTGATGTTTCTGACATCATTGCTACGGTCATTTTACAAGGTTTAGGCTAATGCCTTTAGAACAGCAAGCCTCTGATCCTGTTTTACTCCTAGTATTCAATCTGCACAAGTATCAGCAAGGTATATTCATGCATCAAGCAAATATCAACATGACCTATTAATTGGAGGGCTATTACTTGTTTCTTGTAGCCAACTGGTACTACTCCTTTCAAAAAGGTCCCAGATTTAACCTCATGAGATTGGTTTGGGAGAAACCCACCCTAGCATTCTGTTATGATAATTCTGCTAGGGTACATCTCTTGGGAACTTAAATCCACAAATTATTCAGCAATATCAGGAAGATCTTGTACTGCCATTATAGTGGCTGTTTGTTTCAACTAAAAATTAAATACCATATTTCCATTTTTTATGATGTTAAGCTCTCTCTAAAATAATCAGAGAAGTTGGAAAGCTCCCGTTAATAATTTAAATGTAAAAGCGTTAGATAAATAAAATCACCAACTATTAAAGGCTTTCCAACCATTTAATTCTATATTTTGACAACGAAGGTGGACTACACTTTTTTGATAAAACAAATTTAGACTATAAAAGCAGGGACAATCTTAAATATCCGGAACATCACCAACCTGGTAATTTCGGAACCATATGTGGTCATCGACGATGGAAAAAGCAAAGACATGATCATGATAAGGCTTAGATTTTCAGTGTTCCTTCGGAGTTCCAAATATCTAAAGCAAAATCAAAAAGAATGAAAATGTCAGTATATTCAGATTTAAACAGAAATACTACAGAAACAGAGTTCTGATTGATAATTTGGTTTTACAGACAACTGTTTCAGAAATCAATTTGTAGTCCAAGCAATAATTGAACTTTGCACTCTAGAAACACTATTTAGTGATTTGGCATTCATGCAAGAACACAAGTAGGTATCCTCAATGTAAATCATTAAATAAAAACCACCTACGATACAAGCAAATTACAGTTTTAATAAACTTTGGTCATATCATTTAGTAAATGAATGAGACAAATTATTCAGGTCCCTGTTGTTTGTTAACTATGGACATAAATTCCTCGTAAGAAAAGTCAACAGTATATGGAAGCCAGTCAAGCCATGCCGTGTATGCCACAGATAACAATCAATAATTTGCAATCCTCAACTCACCCAATGAAGTACCATTCAGTTATACTTTTCCAGACTGACATTGATAATGTCATAAAGAATTAGTGAAAGTAATAAAGATAGACAGCTCGAATACAATGCTTGCTTCAAATGGAGGAACCAAAAACTAAAATACCTGAATTATCAACTCCTTTATAAGCTTCCAGTGAGCATCGTTGTCAAAATTGGTTGAAAAAGTCAAGAGAGGACGTGAACCTTTCAGATGGTTTCCAGTAAGCTTCAGTTCTTCCATTGTGTGCACTGCAAATGCAAAAGAATGTTTATTGATTAGAGCCCAGATTTTTTCAAATTAATAAACAACAAATCCTGAAACTTAGCTGCGAAATTAAATATATCAATAGGCAATGTAACATATTATTTACAATGCATGAATTTAGGCCTATAATATGAAAAAATTGACCAGGGATGCTAGAAGGTTAATTGTATCGTGCAAACTGATGCCTTTTTTTTTTAATATTTAAAATAAGAAACTATTGATGCTAGTAACAAAATATCATCAGAAATCCAAATAGAAAATTACCAGTATTTACTAAAAATTTTACAGATGGGCCATTGGGGCACTTGGCCATCCACAGATACTGGTCTTTATGTTTCCTGCACTGAAGTAGATAGAAGAGAAAGAAGAAAGAATTAGTCATCACATTAAAATATGAATGCGAACAAACCCTGTATGTCTCAAGTACCGAGCATTCTGTCAAAAATAAAGAAATTGCTTTGCAATTGCAAATTGCCAGACAAATAAAAACAATCGAAACTCTTAACTTGCAGGCAAAAGTAAAACCTAAATACTAAATCAAAAAATTCATGCGTTTAACTTGCATCATATTTACTTAAAACTGCAATAGGAAATTTCACAGACCAAAACGTACACATTACCTAACGACTAAAAAATAAGCTATGGCATATTTATATCAAGCACTTAAATTAAAACTTCAGTCCTACTTCAAAGCTAGGGATTTGGCTGGGATTCTTCATTTATTACAAACCAGACATTCGCCTCAATCATAACACTTCCTTGTACTTGAATAAATTAAAGCATACAAGCTAAATTTTCAAGCCAAATATCCCAAACCAAAGAAGTGCAGAATAAAAAAGGTTAAGAACTTTACCTCAAAAAACAAGCAGGAAGAACACCTCTTGAGCTCAACAAGCTCGTCCAAGGTGGCACCTTTGCTACTTTTAGCCTCAACCTTGTTGTCCTTCTTACAGTGTGGCAAAAGCGAGACCACATTCAACATCAAATGCCTATACCTACAAACAACACAAAACGAGCCAACAAACATCTATTATTTCCATTCCTAGACTTGAAAAAACAGCCTTTACTCAATTCAGTTCAATTCAATCCAACTCACAATGAAGCAAGCAGCAAAGAAACAAATACGAAGCTTCTCAACTGAAGTTGATTAAGTTATTAAGGAGATGTAGAATACATTAAGGGGTTCATATAGCCCATCTTCAAATTAAATTAAAAAAAAAAATCGGGAGGTGCATAAGCGAGAAATATTGAGAGAAAATTTTTAATAAAATAATATGATAACAAGAATACGGGAGAAAAGTAGAAATAAACAACCTAAGTTGTCCAACTGTATATTCACTAACAATTATTAAAACTTTATTGATCATTTCATTGGGTTTGACTTGGAGTATCAGTACTTCTTTTATATATGAGTATATAAATTATGTACATAAATATATAACTTTTGTACACGAATACATAAAAATTGTATCAAGCACTTTTTACACTTTTTATGGACATATATACAATTTATATATTCATGTACAAAATTTATATACTCGTATATCAAAGAAGTACCGGTATTTTAAGATATCATATTCGTTTTCTTGTTTTATATAAATTTGTATATAAAAAAAAAGTGAAACCATTGGAATTATGTATCATAATCTCAATATAAAATAGATAAAATAAAGCAAACTTTTAACAATATCGTCCTACTAAATTATTGACTATAAAAGCTGTTCTAAATTCTAATTAACATATAGCTTTACATATTACGGTGCTACTTAAGCAAAAAATAAAATAAAATAAAAACAAAAAAAAGATATGTGCTTTAAAAAATGCAAGTCATTTGTAAAATAAAAATGCTTATTCATAAAAATAAATCTATACAAAATAATACCATCGATAACTTAATTTAATGCATTTCTCTACTTTGTTCTCTCTCTTTTCTTTTCTTTTTTTTATTTTTTTTCTCTCCCTCTCTCCATAAACATCACTTGATAATCTCCTCTGTGTCTTTATTAGAAAACACCAACAAGATAATGATAAAATAATAATAAGAATAATAAATAAGTCCAATAATTAATATTTTCTTTGCACTTTCCGAAACAATTAATCAACTAACAACATAAAAGGACCCCAACAATTGAGATTGAGATTTAGCTTAATTCGTATGTATATATATATAAAGATCCATTTAAATAAAGATGGCCAAAATTCAAATTTTAAATTCAAAATTCAAAATTTAAATTTAAACTTACAGAATGAGTTACCCGAACTATAATAATAATAATAATAATAATAATAAGCTTTATGTTCTAACTCAACAGGTAAATGACAAGCTTTAACAACCCAATAAGCTTTATGTTCTAACTCAATAGGTAAATGACAAGCTTTCTCATAGACAAGGCAATATGGAGACATTCCTAGGATAGTTTTGTAAGCAGTGCGGTAAGCCCATAATGCATCAGAAAGGTGTAAAGACCAGTCTTTGCGATTAGGGTTAACAGTCTTTTCTAGAATCTGCTTGACCTCCCTATTTGCGAGTTCAGCTTGCCCATTTGTCTGTGGATGGTATGCGGTGGAAATCTTATGAAGAACACCATACCTACGCATCAAAGCTTCAAAAGAACGGTTACAGAAATGTGTCCCTTGGTCACTAATGAGGACACGTGGCGTACCATACCTAGACAACACATTTTCTTTTAGGAACTTTACCACTGTTGTGTTATCATTAGTACGACAAGCCACAACCTCCACTCATTTGGACACATAATCAACAGCTAGAAGAATATAAAGATAACCAAAAGATGCTGGAAAAGGTCCCATAAAGTCAATACCCTAACAGTCAAATATCTCAATAACAAGAATAGGGCTAAGAGGCATAATATGATGGTGAGATAAAGCACTCAACTTTTGACATTTTTCACACGAACGACAAAAATTGTTAGTATCTTTGAACAAAGTAGGCCATAGAGTCCACACTGTAAAACTTTTGCGGAAGTCTTTTTTATTGAGAAATGACCACCACAAGCAGCGCTCTGACAAAAGTTTAAGACACTAGCAATTTCATTGTCAGGAATGCAACGCCGCATAATTTGGTCAGCGCAATATTTGAAAAGATAAGGATCATCCCAATAAAAATTACGTACCTCAACCAAGAACTTATGCTTATCTTGTATACTCCAGTCAGATGGAACTTCTCCACAAACCAAGTAATTTATAATATATGCATACCAAGGTACTTGGCTTACAATGAAAAGATGTTCATCTGGGAAATCATCTTGAATGGGTTAGACATTAGTAGAATCATTGAACTCAAGATGAGATAAATGATCTGCTACAACATTTTTGACACCCTTCTTGTCCTTAATGGTTAGATCAAATTCCTGCAAAAGAAGAATCCACCTAATTAGACGGGCTTTAGCATCCTTCTTAGAAAAAAGGTACTTAAAAGCTGCATGGTCAGTGAACACAGTGATAGGTGAACCAATTAAATAAGAACGAAATTTGTCTAAAGCAAAAACAACAGCTAATAATTCCTTTTCAGTAGTAGAATAATTCATTTGAGCATCATTCAAGGTCCTACTAGCATAGTAAACTACAAAGGGTTTGCCCTCCCTTCGTTGACCAAGGACTGCTCCTACAGCATAGTTACTAGCATCACACATAATCTCAAATGGAAGGTTCCAATCAGGTGACTGCATAATGGGAGTGCTGGTGAGTTTGGCAATTAGTGTCTGAAATGCTTCCTCACAAGCTTGAGTCCATACAAATTCAGCATCTTTTAAAAAGAGGTTACACAATAGTCTAGATATAAAAGAAAAATTTTGTATAAACCTCTTATAAAAACCAGCATGCCCTAGAAAAGATCGGACATCTTCTATCGTTTTGGGTGTAGGTAATTTAGAGATCAACTCGATTTTAGCCTTGTCAACCTCCATTCCTCTTTCTGAAACAATGTGTCCCAAAACAATCCCAGAAGACACCATGAAATGACATTTTTCCCAATTAAGCACAAGTCCTTTTTCTTCACATCTACTCAAAACAGATTTTAAGTTAAGTAGACATGAATCAAAAGAGTTACCGAAAACAGTCAAATCATCCATAAAAACCTCCATGCATTTTTCAACCATGTCTGAGAAAATACTAAGCATATAATGTTGAAAAGTAGCTGGTGCATTGCATAATCCAAATGGCATCCTACGAAAAGCATAAGTACCAAAAGGGCATGTGAAGGTAGTCTTATCCTGATCCTCTATAGCTATCTCTATCTGGTAATATTCTGAGTACCCATCGAGAAAGCAATAAAAAGGATGACCAATTACACGTTCCAAGATTTGGTCAATAAAAGGCAATGGAAAGTAGTCTTTTCGGGTGGCTGTGTTTAATTTCCTATAATCAATGCACATTCACCATCCAGTTACTACCCTAGTTGGAACAGACACTCCTTTATCATTTTGAATCACAGTTACTCCAGATTTCTTAGGCACTACCTGCGTTGGACTTACCCATTGACTATCAGATATTGGATAGATTATACCTGCATCTAATAGTTTTAAGACTTCTTTCTTTACCACTTCTTTCATTGTTGGGTTAAGTCTTCTTTGGGGATCTCTACGAGGTTGGATACCTTCCTCTAAATGGATTCTATGGGAACATATTAATGGAGAAATACCTTTAATATAAGCTATAGTCCAACCTAGTGCAGACTTATGTTCTTTTAACAAGTTTATCAATTTTTCATCTTGTTCAACACTAAGTTCTGAAGAAATAATAACAGGAAAGGTATCACCTGCTCCCAAGAATACGTGCTTTAAACCTTCGGGCAGTGGGAAAAGTTCAACTTTTGGTGCCTCCAAGTTAGAGGGTTTTGGCTTCTCTCCTCCACGAGGCAATTCTTCAAAGCGTGGTTGCCAAAATCTAGTCCTTTTATCCTGTGAGTCAAAAATATCAAACACATTAGTCGAATCATCAGGATAAAATAAATCTTCAAAATCAGAATCAAGAAGGTGTTCTAAAGAGTCAGAATCCTTTTTTCTATAAGCCTTCTCTGAGATAAGTGTGCCTATCATGTATGAATGGTAGCAGTCGTCCTCCTCTCGTGGTTGTTTTCCAATATGGAAAATATTCACCTCAAGAGTCATATTCCCAAATGATAACTTCATAAGACCGTTCCTGCAATTAATAAAAGCATTAGTAGTGGCAAGAAAAGGTCTCCCTAAAATAAGAGGGATTTTGGACTCCATATTGACTACAGACTGAGTATCCAAAACAAGAAAATCAACAGGGTAATAAAATTTATCAATCTGTATTAGAACATCTTCCACTATTCCCCGTGGTTTCTTGACTGATCGATCGGCCAATTGTAGAACTACGGATATGGGTTTGATCTCTCTAAGTCCTAATTGTAAGTAAACAGAATAGGGCATGAGATTGACACTTGCTCCCAAGTCTAACAATGCTTGATTGAATTCATGTGTGCCGATCTGGCAGGAAATTATAGGACAGCCTAGATCTTTGTACTTGGGTGGCACTTTTTGTTCAATTACTGCACTTACCTGTTCCATCAAGAATGTAGTCTTCTTGACATGGTGCTTTCTTTTGATGGTGCATAGATCCTTGATAACTTTGACGTAAGCCAGAACCTGTTTAATTACATGCAACAAAGGAAGATTAATCTTAACTTGTTTTAAGTGTTCTAGAATCTCACCTTGAATTTTTGAGTTTTTCCCATTACATCTGAGAGCTTGGGGAAAAGGCACTGGGATCGAAAATTTCTTTTCAAGTTCTTTCTCAAAAATGTCCTCCTTTTGTGGAGGAACATCTTTGTTCTTTATGGTAGTGTTGATTGGCAATGTAGGCTCATTTAAGATCTTACCACTTCGAGTAGTGATGGCATTTACTTCTTCAAGATTTTGTGTCAGAAGTAGAAGCTTGTGCCATATATTGCCATTTTGGATTAGACTGAGATTAAGATAGAAACTTACCTCGCTCTTGTATGGTCAAAGCGCTAGTTAGCTTAATGATTTGACTTTTGATCTCCTTGTTCTCTTCCACCACTTGTGCAAGAACTATTTCAAATTTTTTGTTAGTCTTATTTTGGGCCTCCATAAATGCTTGTAAGGTGTCCTGTAAGGAATTTCTAACTTGTGGTGCATTGTATTGAGGTGCTTGACAAGACTTGGATGATTGTTGTTCCTGCTTCCATTGGTTGTTGTTTTAGGGGTTCGATTTCCAACTAAAGTTTGGCTGGTTTCTCCAACCTGGATTATAGGTTTCAGAATAGGGTGAATAAGGCTTTTTGTACATCCCTAAGGTGTTACATTATTCCTGATACACTCCTCTCATCTCACTGTAAGTTGGGCAATCCTGAGCTAAGTGTTCCAACTCTCCACAAACAAAACATGTATCTTGTGATTCAACCTTAGCAACCATGTGGGTGACCTTCCTATCTTTGGTTTTTAATACTTCCAATTCCCTAGTTAAGACTTCTAATTGGGCTTTAAGTTTGTCCTCTTCCCTAAGATGGTAAATTCCACTAGGTCGTGACCTATTTGTGCTATCTGTAGCACTAGGTCCAGTCCATGTGTGGGCTTTTTTAGCTAAGTCTTTGAGGAATTCTATGGCTTCCTCAGGTCTTTTTGAAGAAACTCCCCATTACACATCATCTCAACAGATTGGCGCTCCCTAATTGTGAGTCCCTCATAGAAGTAACTAACCAAGCGCGAATTTTCATACCCATGATAAGGACACATGTTTAACAACTCTTTAAATCTCTCCCAAGTTTGGTACAAGGTTTCACTATCTTTTTGGAAGAAAGAGGAAATTTGTCTTTTTAGGTCGTTAGTCTTATGTTGTGGGAAATATTTATTGAAAAATACTTGGGTCATTTCTGCCCAAGTTCCTATAGATCTCGGCCTCAAAGAGTATAACTAACTCTTTGCTTTGTCTTTTAAGGAGAAAGGGAAAAATTTTAACCTAACAGAATCTATGGCATTGGCATGACTATGAAAGTTACCTACTACTTCTTCAAATTCCCTTACATGGACATAAGGGTTTTCACTATCTAAACCATGAAAAGTTGCTAAAAGGTGTATCATCCTAGGGTGGAAGTCCAGTTTTGCTATGTTAGGTGGAAATATGATACATGATGGTGTGGTTGTGCGGGTAGGATGTAAGTAATCTTTTAGAGTTTTAATGGGGCTATCCTCATGTTGACTCATTGTATCAGAATTAGAAGATGAAGATGAACTAAGATTTGGATTATCTTCGGTTACAAAATCTTGTTGTGGTTCTAATTCTGATTTTTTCATAAATCTCCCTCGTTTGTCTCTAGATTGCTTCATACATCCTCACAATTTGTTTTTCTCTTTTTTTTTTTTTTTTTTACACACGAGAAAGTTCTCAATTGAGGTCAAAAAGCAATTAAAAAAAGATTAGAGAGAATAAGAGAAAAAGAAAAATTAAAAGAAACAAGGCGGCAAAGCCGACATTTGACAAGTATATATAAAAAAAAGAAAATAAAACAAAGAAGGTGGCAAAGCCGACCTTTGACAAGTATATATAAAATAAAGAAAATAAAATAAACAAGGTGGCAAAGCTAACCTTTGACAACTATATGCAGAATATAAAATAAAATAAACAAGGTGGCAAAGCCAACCTTTAACAAGTAAAATAATAATAATAATAATAAGGGAGCAAAGCCGTCCTTTAACAAGTAAAATAAAATAAACAAGTAAAAAAAATAAACAAGGTGGCAAAGCCATCCTTTAACAAGTAAAATAAAATAAGGCAGCAAAGCCGCCTTTAACAAGTAAAATAAAATAAACAAGTAAAATAAACAAGGTGGCAAAGCCTTCCTTTAAAAGAAAATAAACAAGGTGGCAAAGCCAACCTTTAACAAGCAAAAGAAATAAGGTTAGGTATAGTTAGCAAATTAGTCAAAGTTAGGCAAATTTGACAAATTAGGCAAAGTAGACAAGGTTAGGCAAAGTAGGCCAAGTTAGGCCAAAGAAGAAAAAAAAATGAAATGAAAAATACAAACCGTCTTTCGTCTATTTTACCTCCCCAGCAACGGCGCCAAATTTTGATTACGCCCAAAATATACCGCGGTTATTGTAGTATAAGTTGAGGTGTCGTATCCACAAGGAGACTTTTGACAAAATAGGTTGGTAAAACAAAAATATTAAAAAGATAACAAAGATGTAAAATTTAACTTTAAAGCGATTGGTTCTAAAGATATTACAATATTTAATAATTGAAAACAATTGATGGTAATTAAGAGGTAAGGCATCGAGAATCATTTATATGTTTTGTAAATCTAATCCCCACTTTGATTCAACAATTATAACTCAATTGAAAGTTTCACATCCCAAACAATCAATCAGAAAATATGTATAGTATAGCACAATTAATAAACACATGTATTTGATATGCATAAACTCTTTACAAGCAATATATATCAACAATATTCATCCTTACAAGTTATCCAAGAGCGACAATATATCACATGACAATATTGCAGTAAAAGACTAACTCACAAAACGAAACTACCAGTAACAATTATAATTCAACACGAAATCACATAAAGAAAGCATGACTGAATTTATATAAAATCGAGAAGTATAATTTCTGGATTTAAAAAGAAATCACAAGATGAGAAAGAGTTTAAATCATAACAAACATACATACTTTATAGCCCTTGAGGAAGAATCAAAGTGGAGAAGTAGATGAACTACACATATAATTTCATCTCTAGCTTTACCAAGAATTCTAACCTAAGTTACAATTCATTACCATCATTTGTAAAGAGAAATACAAGAGAAAATTGTAATACACAATGATATAATAAAATTCTCAGCCTCCCCCCATTCAACTCCTCAAGTTTGTCCTTATATAAGTGATGAAATGGAACTATTATACCAAACTTTCCACCAATTCTTCCACATTTTCGTCTACCAAACTTTTCATCAACTTGCAGCACGTTTTTGACTTTCAAATTGATTGAATTGAGCTTTATGGTAAACATGAAAGTTGTAGCATTTTGTCTCAGCTTTCCATAGCCACTGGATTCATGCAATTTGGATAAGTATTCTCTGAGATATGGTCCAAATACCAAACATTGGTCAACTTTTCACCAAACCTTCCACATTTTTGGTCACCAAACATTCCACCAACTCGTAGCAGATTTTTGACCACCAAACTGATCGAATTGGGCTTTCTGTTAAACATGAAAGTTGTAGCATTATGTATTAGCTTTCCATGGCCACTAGATTCAAGCAATTTGGACAAGTGTTGGCTGAGATATGACCCAAATACCGGACATGGGTTGGGCTGAGCAACAACTACAATTTGGTTTTCTTGTGTCTCAATTTTGGCCCATCAAATGTTGGATTTGGGCTTTTGATTGTTCTTCAACTTTGTGTAAGATTGAGTCATGTTGCTCCAGGTTCAAGAATCTCTTCATTTTGATCCATAGATTGAGAGTTATGTCCATTTTATAATCCTGCAAAATGATTTTCATTAGTCACAATTTAGGGACAACACTTTATTTCAAGATAAAGACTAAAGAAAATGCAAAAGAATTGAAACAAATATAAAAGAGGTATAAGCAAAATAATTATGCTAAAATATCATAAAAGTTTATAATACTGACTAATTAACATTAATTATTTATGCTTAATAGTGTACTTTCATACGTTTATCAGGAAGGGAGGATGGATACGCTTGAGGAGAAGGTTCAATTGATGCAGAGTGATCTCAGCCTGTCAAGGATGGGTTGGCCAAAGTGCAGTTCCTAGAGCAGGGCATGGCGGCAATCCTGGATAAGTTGGAAACCTTGATAGCCGAAGGAAAAGAAAATACCCATCGGTGTCCATCAACGTCAAAATAAAAAACCCCCATGGAGGAGATAAGAGGAGGAACGCTTGTAGTCGTCACCGGTGGAGGTGGAAATGAGGACTCAGGGAGAGGAGACATCAGGACCTATCGCATCGAGATGCTGACATATGACAGTGGAGATCTGGATGAGTGGGTGTATCGAGTGGAACACTACTTCTCGTTGATTCGAATGTCAGAAAAGGAGAAGTTAATCACGAACGTCGTGTCGATGGAAGGCGAAGCTTTCGCCTAGCACTAGTTGGAGGACTTACAGCAGGCGTTCCGACCGTGGGGGAAGTTGAAGACCCTGCTATTAGAATGTTTTTGAGAGAACCAAGAAGGAGTTTCGGAGTAGTTCTTGACTCTTCGGTAAGAGGGGACTGTCCAAGAATACCGATGACAGTTCGAGAAAATAGCCTCGACGATGGGGGAGGTGCCGAGACATATACCAGAAGGCCAGTTCATCAATGGATTGAGGCCTGATCTGAGGGCTGAGTTGAGAGCTTTTAGGCCCGTTGGGCTGGATCGGATCATGGGCCTGGCCCAGAAATTGGAGAGTAAAAATGCTATTCTGAAAAGTTGGAAATTCGGTTCTGCTTCAAGTGAAAGAAGGGTTGTCTCCGATTTTGGTTATCCACAGTCGAAGGACACCAACCCCTATGGCAGCAAGACAACATTAATGCCAGAAAAAGTCCTTGGAAAAAAACTAGAGTTCCAATTCCATCGATTAACTAATGCTGAGTTGTAATCAAAACGGGAGAGAGGCTTATGTTACCATTGTGACAAAAAATTTCATCCAGGCGACCGCTGTAAATTCAAGGAGTTGCAGGTGATTGTGGTGCAAGGAGAAATTGAGATGGCCGAAATGAAAGAAGAACCAACCATAGAGAACAATGAGCAGAGTGCAACTAATTTAGGGGTGGTAGAGCTGTCTATGAATTCAGTAGTGGGGCTGACATCTCTTAAAACTATCTAGTTAACAGAGGAAGTAGGAGGGGTAGAAGCAGTGGTACTTATCGATCTTGGGGTGACCCATAATTTTATTTACCATACCTTGGTTAAAAAACTTTCACTGCCCATGGACAACACTAATGGTTATAGGGTCTTACTGGGCACCAGAACTCCAATTAAGGGATAAGAGGTCTGCAAGAATGTAAAATTGAGTCTGCAAGGTTTGATTATTGTGGATGAATTTCTTCCTTTGGATTTGGCTGGTTCAGATATTGTTTTGGGAATGTCATGGTTGGAAAACTTAGGCGCGATTAAGTTTGACTGCAAAGCTTTGACAATAGAATTCCAGGTTGATAGGGCTAGAGTTAAACTACAAGGGGACCCAGGCCTATGCAAAAGTCAAGCTTCCTTGAAGAGTTTGATGAAAGCAGCAAAAGGTGGAGGGCAAGGAGTTTTTACTGGAGTTAAATTCCCTATCTGTTGAGACTAAATCTGAGCATCCAGAAGTTCATCAAGCAGTGAGAGAGGTACTTCATGATTACTAGTCAGTATTTGAGCTGCCCCAAGGGTTATCCCCTAGTAGAGGACACGAACATGCTATAGTTTTAAATGAGGGGATGCAACCAGTGAGTGTGAAACCGTACCGTTATCCACAAATTCAAAAGGATGAAATTGAGAAGTTTGTGCAGGAAATGTTGGCTGTTGGTGTGATAAGGCTAGAAGCAGTCCCTTCTCAAGTCCAGTGCTATTGTTTAAGAAGAAGGATGGGAGTTGGCGATTTTGTGTCGACTATGTCCTAAATCAAGCCACTGTACCCGATAAGTACCTTATCCCCATCATTGATGAACTTTTAGATGAGTTATATAGAGCTTGTGTATTTTCCAAATTGGACCTTAAATCGGGATATCACCAAATTCGAGTGAAGGCAGAAGATGTTTTAAGACATCATTCCGTACTCATAATCGTCATTATGAATTTTTAGTGATGCCTTTTGGTCTTACTAATGCACCATCTACGTTTCAAGCTATAATGAATGATGTTTTTAGGAATTTTCTACAAAAATTTGTATTGGTCTTTTTCGATGACATTTTATTTTATAGCAAAAGCATGGCTGAACATGTACAACATTTGAGATTGGTGTTGGAGACTCTTAGGCATCATCAATTATATGCCAACCATAAAAAATGCATTTTTGCTCAGGATAGAGTGGAGTACCTGGGGCACATAATCTCTGGAGATGGGGTGGCGGTTGACAATTCTAAGGTGGAAGTAATGCAACAATGGCCCACCCCTAGAAATTTGAAGGAGTTGAGGGGGTTCCTTGGATTAATGGGCTATTATAGGAAATTTGTGGAAGGATATGGTAATATAGCCTCTCCTTTGATAGAACAACTTAAGAAGGATAATTTTGGATGGAATGACCGGGCTGAGGAAGCTTTCCAGCAGTTAAAAAGAGCTATGACCACAGTCCCGGTTTTGGCTCTTCCCGATTTTAGTCAACCATTTATTATGAAGATGGATGCATCGGGGAGTGGATTGGGGGCTATTTTGATGCAAGGGCAGCGACCAATTGCTTATTACAGCCATGTACTTCCCCAACGTGCTCGTTTGAAGTTGATATAGAAGAGAGAATTGATGGTTGTTGCTTTGGCAATACAAAAATGGTGACCTTATTTACTGGGTAGAAAGTTTATAGTAAAAACTGATCAGAGGAGTCTTAAGTTCTTGTTGGATCAGAGGTTAGTTGCTGAGGAACATAAAAAATGATTGTCTAAATTGATGGGATTTGACTTTGAGATACACTACCATCCCGATCTTAAAAATAAAGTTGTAGATGCTTTATCTCGTCAACCGGAATATACTGCTCTTTCTTTATCTCCTACCTTTGATAGTAGCCTGATACAAAAAGAAGTAGAAGCTGATGATGAAATGAGGCAACTCAAGGACTCCATCTTGGCTGGAACAACAAAATCAAAAGGTTATGTAGTGATTCAAGACCAGCTATTTTATAAGGGCAAATTGGTGTAGGTTAGTGGTCAGAAATCATTCCAAAATTATTAAAGGAGTTCCATGACAGTCCTTTGAGGGGACATTCAGGTTTGTTAAAGACCATATGACACATCCGAAAAAGGATTGTCTCCCAAGTATAGGAGTGTCGAAGTAATAAAACCCGGTGAGATCGGGGTCGATCCACGAGGAAGGAGATTTTAGCGTTACAAATTATAAGTTAAGCAAATATGATATGAATAATTGAAAGAAATGATAAGATAATCTCAACAAATATGTAAAGATGGTAGGTGGTATTACCGACCATTCAAATATAAAACAAAAAGCAAGAGGAGGTAAAACCATCCATGGAAATAGGTGGTATAACCAACCATAGTAAATTAAAGAACAATTTCATAAGGTGGTAGAACCTACCATAGTAAATAAAATAAAAAGTTCATAAACAATAGAATAATTAAAATACAAGAGGAATTAACACAATAACAATGAAGGCTAAGGTTAGGGGATCCGCCCTTGATATTTCAAATAAGGATAATTAACCCATTTTAGTTATATGAATTATATTTGTTTCATTACCAATATTTATACCACTTCTTGTAAATGGGTTCAAGCATCCAATGTGCCAATCATCATATGTCTACAACAAATCAAGGTTCCTAACTAGATTCGTGTCGGTAAGGAAAAACCATACATCATCTAGAAAGAATCCAAGCATTTGATGTGCCAAGGATTGTCGACAATGGATCAAGACCTCCACTTTACGAGTGGTGTCAAGATTGATTAAGAAATTAAATATAAATCATATTGAATAAACATTATAAGATTAAGATTATTAAGCACATATTAAGGGTTAGAGAATCCTTATTCTCATATCAAGGGTTTCACCCTTTCACCTTAGCAAAAGAGAAATTAGAAGAACATTATAATAGAAAGAAAATAAAATGCAAGAAAAAGGAAATTCATTAATAACATAAACACACAAAACACAATACAAGATCCTAGCCAAAGCCAAAATGTTCCAGCCAAGGCCAAGATGCCCTAATGGGTCACAAGGCACCTCTATTTATAGATACATCCAGGGGCAAACTTGTCAAATTACAAGGGCATAATTGTCAAATATTAGTTGTAAATATCTTTGACAATTGGGATCATTAGGCACCGACTTTGACCATCAATTTTGACATCGAAATGTTGTGAATTTTAATCACATGTCTTCATGAAAGTTGTAGATATTTCTCTCAGCTTTCTAGAACATATTGATTTGCACAATTTGGATACGTATTTTGAGAGATACGGTCCAAATACTGAGGCCTGGTCAGACTGGGCCGAGACTGTAGATGGGTTCACTTCAAGCCCAATTTTGGTCCACTAAGAGCCCGAATTTGATGATGTTGTGAAATGCAATCTTGTAGACAATTAAATCAGCTTTCCAAAACATTAAGAATTGCACCATTCTGATCTATAAATAGAGAGTTATGCCCATTTTACCGAACCTGTAACAAAACCAAAATTAAGAGAAATTAATTCCAAAGATGCAAATGCTACAAATATGCTTAAGTTGAGGAATTTAATGACACTATTAATGCAATATGATGAACTAAACTCTTATTAAACATGCATATTTAAGTGTTCATCACCATACAACGCATTTCTCATGAATTCTATTAGAAGGGAATGAAAAAGAACATCAAAGCTATGTGGAGTCATGTGGGATTTGTCAACAAAATAAATATTTGGCAATATATCCAGCTGGTCTTATCCAGCCTATTCCTATTCCTAGCCTGGTTTGGGAAGACATTACAATGGATTTCGTGGAGGGTTTGCCCAAGTCCGAGGGGTATGACACTATTCTAGTAGTAGTGGATCGGCTAAGCAAATTTGGCCATTTGCTAACCTGTTCATTAGGGAGGTGGTGAGGCTTCATGGTATACCCCGTTCTATAATTACGGATAGGGACCGTGTATTCCTTAGTTTGTTTTGGAAGGAGTTGTTCAAAATGCATGGAACAACACTCAATAGAAGTACTGCTTATCGCCCTCAATCTGATGGACAGTTCGAGATGGTCAATAGGTGTTTGGAGACATATTTGAGATGCTTTGTGGGAGACAAACTGAAACAGTGGACAAAATGGCTTCCTTGGGTAAAATTTTGGTATAACGCAACCTATTTTGTTTCAGCCAAGTCCACCCCCTTTAAACTGTTGTATGGACGTGATCCGCCCCCATTAGTCTACTTCAATCATGGTTCTACTGCTGTTAATTCTGTAGAACAGCCGTTGGAGGAACGGGATGCCATATTAGATGAACAAAAACACCAACTCTAGGTTGCTCAAGAAAGGATGAACAAAACAGCAGATGGAAAGCGCAAAGATGTCCAATTTCAGGTGGGGGATTGGGTTTATTTGAAACTGCAGCCCTATCGCCAAAAATCTTTGACTCGATAGAGGAATGAAAAGCTTAGCCCTCATTTCTATAGACCTTTTCTACTGGAATCTCAGATTGGACAGGTTGCTTATAAACTCAAATTACCCTCAAACTCATCCATACATCCCGTCTTTCATGTTTTTCAATTGAGAAAGGCAGTGGGATCTTTTCATATGTCTCCCCTTATTCCCCCACAAATTACTAAGGACATGGAGTTGCTAGCAAAACCAAAAGCTGTCAAGGGCTTCCGCCAGTCCAGGGATAATCTTGGCACTAATTCTGAAGTACTCATTAAGTGGGAAGGTCTACCTGATTTTAAAGTAACTTGGGAGAATTTTGAACTGTTGAAGAATCAGTTTCCTGACTTACACCTTGAAGACAAGGTGGATGTTTGGGCGGGGGTAATGATAGGTTCATGGCTAGACCTTCAATTAAGTTCACTTATTCTAGGTGCAAGAAGTGAATTTAGAATTAGGTGCCCGTTTGTTTTCTTTTTCCTTTTGCTTCCTTTTGTTGTTAAGTTTGTTATGCTGGGAATAAGGTTTGGGGACTGGGAGTTAGTTATTTTATTGCTAAGCTGGAAAGGCTGCTGAGTTGGAAAGGAGGGCAAATTAGTTAAAGACTATTAAGGGAAAGAGGAGAGAGAGAGAGAAGGGGTAGAGGAATTCTATTAGCATTGTGTTCTGGGGAGAGCTGGTAGACCTCTCGAAAGTCTGCTGCCTCACTCTATTGTTTTCTCTAATTTTCTGGAATATTGAAAGTTGATTCTTATTACTCTGTCTACTCAAGATACCATCATTCTAATTTCTTTTCTGTTTTTCTTGCTCTGGCTTGCTAATTGTGCTCAGTGTGAACTAGAACCTTACAGTTTACATTAATTATATATATATATATATATATATATATATATATATATATATATATGTTTCTAGCTAAATAACTCTTTGGTAATTTGTTTTTGACTATGTACTTACTAAATTTGGTACTTAAATCATAAACTGGTTCATATGCTGTGAGCAATTGTTTTGTGATCTGAAACCTGTTGAGTGTGGCTCATATGCAAGTGGGAGAGATCCCATATTGGTTAAGTTGCAAAGCATAGGTCTTATGTGAGCTTATAAAAGAAGCCACATGGGAGAAATTTAATTGTCCCATTAGAAATTCTCTTCTCTTCTACCCCTTATATTTGTAAGGTCTCACATATAAGGCCTTATAGTTTAAGGGCCTTTCATTAAGGGCCTTTCATTAAGGACTTTAAAGTTTGTAATATTTACTTTTTCTCCCTTTGATTTGGGGTATTTGTAGTATTGCCCAATTGTTTGAGTAATTACAATTTAGCTCAACTATTCGAGTAATCACAGTTTGACCCAATAGTTATGGTATTTGTATTGTGGCCCAAAAGTTTGTAATTCTCTTTGGAGATAGTGGAAGGTTTCTTCAACGGTGCCCGAGGACGTACGTATTTATGCCGAACATCGTTAAATTTTGGTGTTCTTTCTATCTTGCATTGTTGGTTGATTGGTTGCTTCTTTAGTTGTTATTATATTCAATTATCTAGCATAGTTTGTGGTTGTGCATTTTGGTTGTTCAGTTGGTTATCGCTTCCGTTGTGCGTAATAATTGGTATCAGAGCCTAAGGTTGTGGGTAGTGAGTGACTATTTCATTGAAGCACTTGCTACTATTCTGGACTGTTGAATTTGGATTGCTAGTTATTGAATATAATAATTTGTTTGGAGCTTGGTTATTGGTGATTTGTGTATCGAGCTTATTTGTGAGAGGTAGTAATGGCATCATCGTCAACTGTACCGGAGAAGACAATGACTGTGACAAATGCAAAAATAGATGTTGAAAAATTTGATGGCCGAAATAATTTCGGCTTATGACAGAGTGAGATGTTGGACGGGTTGTATCAGCATGATTTGGATATTGTTCTGGAAGAAACAAAACCAGAAGATATCAGTGCAAGAGATTGGACAGACTGAATATAAAAGCTGGTGGGTTGATTCGCTCATACTTATGTAGAGAACAGAAGAATTCATTTACAAAAGAGACATTTGCAAGCAAACTATGGAAGGCACTGGAAAACAAATATATGAAAAAAAGCAATGAGAATCGGTTGTACCTATTGAAAAGATTGTTTCGTCTCCAGTTGAAACCAGGTACGAGCATCAGTTCTCATATTGGTAAGTTTAATAAGTTAATTGCTGATTTGTTAAACTTAGATGAAACCTTCAAAGATGAAATTAAGGCTATGTTATTGATTGGCTCACTTCCGGATGAATTAGATCATTTGTGTATTACTCTTATCCATGGGAAAGATAAACTATCTTTTGAAGAAGTTTGCTCTGCTTTGTTGAATTATGAAATTCGTAAGAAAGATCAAAGGGAAGATAGGGATGAGTTAGTAGATACATTGACAGTGAGAGGGCGTAGTCAAAGTAGGAAACCAGAAAAAAGAGGAAAATCTTGGTCGAAGGGTAGATTAGAAAAAGATGAGTGTGCCTTTTGTCGTGAGAAAGGGCATTGGAAGAAAGATTGTCCTAAGTTGAAAAAGAAAGATAAGGGCAAGCCTATTTCTGATGCATGTATTATTGAGCGTGAAGATGATAGTGAGTCAGATATATATCTAGCTGGTCACCCATCCACTTCTGGTTCTGATGAGTGGATTATGGATTTGGGTTGTACTTATCATATGTGTCCACATAGAGGAATGGTTCTTTCAGTTTGAAGAGCTTGATTGTGGAGTTATGTATATCGACAATGATGATATTTGCCATACTACTGAGATAGGTTCGATCCGATTAAGGAATCATGATGGACTGACTAGAGTTCTGACAAATGTTCGGTATGTACCGAAGTTGAAGAAGAATCTCATCTCTTTAGGAGCCTTAGAATCTAAAGGCTGTGGGATATCTATTTGAGATGGTATTCTGAGGTATACTTCAGGCGTTCTTGTGGTATTGAAAGGCACTAGGAGGAACAACTTGTATTACTATAATGGTAGTACGGTTATTGGATCAGCGGCTATGATTTCTGATAATGATACAGATTTAGAGATCACGAGACTGTGGTATATGCGATTGGGACATGCAGGTGAGAGAGCCTTATTTAGTTTGGTGAAACGAGGCTTATTGAAAGGTGCAAAGACTTGCAAGCTAGATTTTTGTGAGCATTGTTTTCTGAGAAAGTAGAAGAGAGCGAAATTTGGCACCACTATTGATAATACCAATGGTATTCTTGATTATGTTCACTCAGAGGTGTGGGGGCCTATCAAAACTGCATCAATGGGAGGTAGGCACTACTTTGTTACTTTTGTTGATGACTTTTCCAGAAGAACTTGGGTATACTGTTTGAAATCATAAGATGATGTACTTAGTGCTTTCCTTAAATGAAAAAAGATGATTGAGACACAAACTGGCAAGAAGATCAAGCATCTCAGAACAGAAATGGTGGTGAGTATTTCAGTGATCAATTTTTGAAATTGTGTCAAAATGAAGGTATTGTACGTCATTTTACTATTAGAGGTACATCGCAGCAGAATGGGGTGGCAGAACGCATGAACCAGATATTACTGAAGAAAGTTCGATGTATGTTGTCCAATGTTGGGTTGGGCAAGGAATTTTGGGTTGAGGCTGTGACTTATGCATGTCATCTCATTAATCGTTTACCTTCAGCTGCTATTGGTGATAGAACTGCATTGGAGGTATGGTTTGGACAACCTGTTTCTGATTATGATTCTTTACATGTTTTTGGTTCTCCTGTATATTATCATGTGAAAGAATCTAAGCTAGATCCTAGAGTCAAGAAAGCGATTTTCTTGGGATTTGCTTCGGGAGTAAAAGGATATCGTCTTTAGTGTCCTAGTTCAAGGAAGATTATATCCGACAGAGATGCAACATTTGATGAGTCTTCAATGTTGAAGAAATCAGAAAACCAGACAAAGGTGAATGGTAATCCACAGCAGGTGAAGCATACTCAGCAACAGGTGAAGTTTGAAATGATGACATTGAACCCAGTTAGATCTGTTGAGACAGATGATGATACTTTTATGATAGAGGGAGATTTGGGAGATGATGGAGAGGGTTCTACTGAGGAACCTCAAAAGCAACAAGAATCTATTGTAGTTGATAGGCCAAGATGTAAGATTTACAGACTTGCTCGATTTGCTGATATGGTGGCTTATACACTTCCAATTGTAGATGCTGATGTTCTTTCCACTTATAGAGAGGCAGTCAGATGTTCTGAAGTTGATCGGTGGAAGACAGCTATGAGCGAAGAGATGCAGTCTCTTCAGAAGAATGAAACTTGGGAGCTAGCTCAACTACCGAAGGGTAAAAAGGTAATTGAGTGCAAATAGCTATATGCAAAGAAAGATGGATTTCCTGAAAAGAATAACTTCCGCTACAAGGCTAGGTTGGTGGCTAAAGGCTACACTCAGAGGGAAGGAATTGACTACAATGAAGTATTTTCTCCAGTTGTGAAACATTCTTTCATTATAATTTTGTTGGCCTTGGTATCTCAGATGAATATGGAACTAGTTTAACTTGATATAAAAACTGCATTTTTACGTGGTGACTTAGAAAAGAAAATCTATATGACTCTGCCAGAGGGATTAAAAGTTGTTGGTAAGGAAAATTTGATGTGCAAACTGAAAAGATTGCTTTATGGTTTGAAGCAATCTCCCATATAGTGGTATAAGCTATTTGATCAGTTTATGATGGGTCAGAGGCACACAAAAACCAAATTTGATAATTGTGTGTATTTTCGGAGGCTACGTGATGGTTCTTTCATTTATCTACTCTTGTATGTTGATGACATATTGATAGCTTCGACGAATGTCGAAGAAATTATAAAGTTGAAGACTTAGTTGAATCGAGAGTTTAAATGAAAGATTTGGATGAAGCTAAGAAGATACTAGGTATGTAGATTAGCAGAGATAGAGGGAGAGGCAAGATTTGTTTGACTCAGAAGCATTATCTGAAGAAGGTATTACAGCGGTTTGGTATTACAAAGCAGTCAAAACCTGTAAGTATCCCACTTGCTCCTTATATGAAGCTCAGTGCATCTTTATCTCCTAGTATAGATGAGAAACGAGAGTATATGTCTCGAGTTCCATATGCTAATGCAGTTGGTAGCTTGATGTATGCTATGGTATGTACAAGACCTGACATTTCACATGCAGTTGGAGTTGTGAGTAGGTACATGCATGATCCTGGTAAAGGACATTGGCAAGTAATGAAATTGATTCTACGGTATTTGTTGAAAACCGTAGATGTTGGCTTAGTCTTTGAGAGGGATGATACATGTGATCAGTATACTATTGGTTATGTTGATTATGATTATACTGGTGATTTGGATGAATGTTGATCGACAAATGGTTATGTGTTTACTCTTACAAGAGCACCAGTAAGTTGGAAGTCTATTTTACAATTTACAGTGGCTTTATCTACTACGGAAGTAGAGTATATCGTAATGACAGAGGCTGTGAAGGAAGCTATTTGGTTACAAGGTTTGCTGGATGAATTGGGAATTGGGCAGAAGAAGAGTACTCTTTATTCTGACAATCAGAATGCTATCCACTTACCAAAGAATCCAGTGTTCTATATTTATACGAAGCATATTGATGTTCGGTATCATTTTGTGCGGAAGATCATTGATGAAGGAAGAATCTTACTTCAGAAGATTGAGACTGTCGAGAATCCCACAGATATGTTGACTAAGGTTGTGACAACGATCAAGTTCAGTCATTATTTAGACTTGATCAATATTGTGTGAATTTGATTGCACCATTGGGCATATTTGGAGGCGTTGTAGTTGTGATAGAGAATATGGGAAAAAGAAGAAATTTGTGGTAGGTCGGCATATTCGCCAAGGTGGAGATTTGTTGAGTGTAGCTCATATGCAAGTGGAGAGATCCCACATTGGTTAAGTTGCAAAGCATGGGTCTCATGTGGGCTTATAAAAGAAGCCACATGGGAGAAGTTTAATTGTCTCATTAGAAATTCTCCTCTACCCCTTATATTTGTAAGGGTTCACATATAAGACGTCATAGTTTAAAGGTCTTTCATTGAAGATCTTAAAATTTGTAATATTTATTTTTTTCTTTTGATTTTGGGTATTTGTAGTATTGTCCAATTGTTTGGGTAATTACAGTTTGACCCAACTATTCGGGTAATTGCAGTTTGATCCAATAGTTGTGGTATTTGTATTATGGCCCAAAAGTTTGTAATTCTCTTTGAAGATAGTGGAAGGTTTCTTCAGCGGTGCCCGAGAACGTAGGTATTTGTACCAAACCTCGTTAAATCTTGGTGTTCTTTCTATCTTGTATTGTTGGTTGATTGGTTGCCTCTTTAGTTGCTATTATATTCAATTATCTAGCATAGTTTGTGGTTGTGCATTTTGGTTGTTCAATTGGTTATCACTTCTGTTGTGCATAACAAAACCATCCATAAAAACAAATTCATTTTAAGATTTATCTGGATGGGTAGGCTTTGATATTATCCCAGAGCAAGATTAACGATCGCCCAGGCGCAATGTTGAAGTCCCTTTCTAAACTTGTTGCTGGACAATAATCCTCTGAGACAGGTAAAGTAGATCCAATTTATGATTCAGTCTCTTATCAACAAGACAAAGCAATGGAGTAAAACATGAAATTGACAGGTTGCTTAATCTATTACCGTCTGTGCAAACATCAATATCTTGTAAATTTTAAGTTCTTATGAGACTGATCTCTCATGAGAAATTTAAAACCGTGCGACCATTTGTCATGTTGCCTTTATCCTTCTTCAACTTTTTCTTTTTTATGCAAGATTTCAATTAAACAGTCGCCTTATTGGCAGAATGAGGACATAACAAATATATGTTCTAATACAACCGAAAAAATATGTAAATATCCATAAACTATCTACCCAAAAAAATGTGTAACTAAACATAATATAAACATAATATATACAATGCAAGGTGATATCATGGTACAATCATGCCGGGCTACTACTCAACCTCCACTGAATCAACGTCAGCATGCCCAATGGTGGTCGCAACATCCGCTGACACGACATCATCAATCCTGGTAATGGCCCAACATTGGCAGGCACAAGATCAGCAGGCGCTGTAAAGGTCCCAACCTCGGTAGGCGCCGTGATGGGCGTGATGGCCTCCTCTGTCTGTTGATGAAGGCGAGTGACCCAAAGTTGTACCACCATTCTCCCCTACTGGCATTCGTCCGTGAATGCCTTAATGGCTATCAGTGGAACGCCCCCCTGCTAGGAACTCGATGTACTTCAAACAGCACACGCTGCATGCTCCTCCCCCAACCTCTTGTTGGGGCACCACGGTCTCATCCTTGATGCGCATAATGTCATATGGGGTTACGGAATAGTCGAAAATACCGTAAAAATCCATTGACACTATACGACATATCAGCTCAGCCAGACACCAGACTGTCTCTTTGACTGTGTCTGTGGAACTATGCCCAACAACTGAGTCATATATGATAACGTCACGATGATTCAATTCCACCTCAGCTGCCACCTAATGATCGTCGCCGATGTTAACAAGGAGATAAGTTGAAAAGGAAATTGATAACATGAAAATCAATCACAACATTTCAAATAAAATGGCACACACTATCTGTTTGAATATAAATGTTCTCACATTGTCCACTTCGACCCATGGTCTTCCAACGAGGGGCATCTCTCCCAGGACAAACTGGACCATTTCAGCCTCGTTTACCCAGTGAATGTCATCCAATCTGTCCAAGTATTATTTCCACAACGACTTCACTTTCAACTACAAGTTCATGAGTTCAGTTAGTACATTGAAGGAATCAGAAATTACCTTTAAATTCAAATGTTTATGAAATATGAACCCAAAAAATGGTGTCCAGGAAAGCAAACCTCTAGACACCAGGTTCGGCCATAACGCGAGCTCTACAGCGTAGCATCCACAGGTAGCTATTCATATGCTGAATACAGTAATAGTTGTCAATATTAATTCTAAATGTATATCGCAGTATTAGATAGCAAGAGATGAACTTAAACTACCTCATATGCAAGCCACTCTGATGGCCTTAACAGAATCTTAAAGAACTGACGATCAACACTAAAGACGCCCAAATCATTACCACCCTCGACGCCCCCCAACCATGCATCGACATCAGCAGTTGCTCGAAGGGCACGTGGGTCAAAAAGTGGAACTCGAGTCCCCAAGATGACACCTCTGTCTGCATCTGCTAATGGCTGCTGATATGGTCTCTCTGCTGGCTGAGCAACCGAGGCCTCAAACTGTACATGCAGGTCGTCTACAGCTTTCTCCTGAGGCTGAACCCTCGCCCTCTTCCAACTCGGTGGACTAACAAAGGGGCTTCACCTATGCTTTATCAAAAGTAGGAGGTGACCTCGGCGTGAAACTAAATCCGTCGAAGGAGCATCGACTGCACAAACACTCGTGCCCACGGGATTAGGTTCAATTGGCTGCTGACCTTCATTGTCATCAATCGAACCTCCGTCAGAATCTCTATCTGAATCCTGAAATAAAGCAAATCTCAATGTCAGCTTAAGCGTTGAAATCACATAATCTATTTTGTAAATATTGTAACGTACCATGTCAGTGTATCCGTACTGGCCACCCAGTCATACATTAGCCTTACGCAGAAGAACTATCTCCTCCCGCATTTCCTTGTTCTCTGCCCGTAACAATGCAAGCTCACGCAAAACTGTGCTCTGGAACTCTTCATGGACCGGCTGCACCTATATGTCATTATTAACGGAGCCTTCATAAACCAACAGAATAATAAATTTAAACGGATAAGAATATGAATGTTAATTCTCATTACATACCTATGAGCTTAGAGGAACATCATTTACAGGAGAGGAAATGTTATGGTAAATGGTCGCACGACCTGACGTCAGAATTGAATTGCCTGGATGTTCATAGCTATCGAAAGACTCTGGTACAAGACTAAAGGGGGTACTGCCTCTGTCCATGTCTGCCCCCACGTCAGGCCTATCGACTAAACTATGTCCAGTGTCATGAGTTTCGGATGGATCCTCATGACTGTGACGAACATCCGTTGGATGTGTAAGATATACGGGTGAAGCAGGCGACGGAGACCGTATATGAACATCAAATGTAGGGCTGGCTGTATCTCTGGCTAGCCCCACATTAGGTCTAATAGGGGAACTACAACCAGCAAGAGGTGGAGCTGATGGACCCTCTGTCAGAAGTGGCTCAATGCTCTCAACGGGCAATAATGGAGCATCCACAACTGTAGCCCAAGCCACATGTGCACTTCTCCAAATGCCAACCACTTCAGCGAGCGTTTTATACAACTACGTCCACCGCTCCTCGTCAGACGGCTTCAAAAGGACGAGTGAACGAGCCTGTATCAGCAAATAATCTGTCATATTAAACAATGATTCGGTGTGACCAAAAGCAAGAAAAGTTCATAAGACAGGGAAACCGTACGTACCGGCCTCCTAACCCGCAGGACATCATGTTTGACTATATGCTCGGACGGGGTCTTCATTGTCTTCCACTTCAACAACCGCGGTATCCTCCCCTCACAGTGCTTGCCCACTTGCCCAAAAGTCGCACCAATGTACGGCACGGTCTCGTACAACCAAACCTTAATAATATAAGGATTACATAGTGACACTATGTATTTAAATTTGTAGGCTAAAGAAAATAATAAACACGTCAACACACATGTTTTGCAGTAAGTACCTAGATAGCGTAAGGGCAACCTTCTAAGTTATATCTCTTTACCTGCTTCGTCTTCGCTTGGGGTCGCTTCATATATTTTGCTAACCTCCCGTCCAAAGCGTGTTTCATTCCTTTAAGTGTCTTATCAAAAGACACCAAACCCCAAGAATAATTATTAAAATTATCCAGTGTGTTGACAAAATTCAACCACATATAGGAGACAAAGCGATGTTGATCCCGTGCCATGAAAAAGTGCTCCAGCACATAGTACAATGCCAGCTTCACAATATCCTCGTCTGGCATACGACACACATTATTCTGAAGTCTCCCATAGAATTCATTGAGCTCCATATCCTCGCCCCCAAAGTACGTATCCAACAAAGGGCACGGATTCAACACAGTCGGTATTGTTGGCACCGTGAAGCAAATCTCAGTCCGATAATCAAATCAAACTCGTGGGTGGAAAAAGGAATCAGTCTTCCTGCAAAGAAGGAAAAAAAACATAAGATGACAGTTATTTAACAAAAAAATTACTACAAATACCTTATACTCAAAAATAAGATTTTTTTTAACCACATTGTAGTTCAAAATCATATTTTTACCTTCAATAAGGAACCACATCTCTTCATCGTATCTCACAGTGTTAACCTCCCATAGAAGCACGTTGTGCACCAACTAGGATGGAAAGGACAGCTGTCGAATGTCTAGGACAAACCCAAAACATATATCACGAAACATTTCTTTTTGCCTCGTGCTCAAGCTCGCGCGAATCCATTCAATACAGTCCAAACTTGTCAAGTTTGTGATCATCACATGGTAGTGCTTATCATATGGTGTCTTTAGAGTGAAGGACAGTCTAAATTCACTTACCATTTGCTTCAATCTGTAAATACAAGGTCATTATAGTTAAATATGATGCAAATAGGCAAAAAAAGAAAAGAGCTAAAACAAGCAACCTGTCAAAATGCTTGACAAAACTCGACGCGGTCGATGGCTCTTGACAACATAAACTGACAAAACTCTTGTCGGATACCTCTAACTGATTATATGACTTTGTCGGATGTCGGATTATTCAAGTGTCAAATTATGAATCCGACACTCGATATAAGCTTTTATCCGATATGTCGAGTGTCAGATACATGGTTCAAGATATCGATATATCGATTTTTACATATCCGACACTCAACATGTCGGATGAAAGATTTTGTCGAGTGTCAAATTATGAATCCAACACTTGATGTCTTCGAAAATAGACTGATATCAAGTATCGATTGTGAATCAAACACGACTCAACACTTTACGTGTCGAGTGTCGAGCTGTGTCGAGAAAAATCTGACACTTGTCATCATCTACCTCACGATGAAACCAGTCGATTTTCACAGTTTTCATACACATCAAACCACAAAAATCACATAATAACGCTAGATTTATCCCTAAAAACACATAATAAGTTCACAAATCTGACGGAAACTCAAATCTCTAATTAAGATTCCCCAAAAACTAAATCAAATCTAACGAAACAAAAAACAACTAAATAAATCGCTAAAACTACGAAAAATCTGACAAATAAATGTACCTCAGTGTCGATGAGTGCTTCTCTCTGGTCGTCTTCCTCCTATCCTCCGTCGATGCTTGTGCCGGTTTGGGTTTTGAGCGGTATCGAGGAGTTTCGATAATTTTTTTCGGAAGAGGAAAATAAGGTTTTGGAAAAAAAATTGAATATATAAGGGCATTTGAGTCCTTTTGTTAAGAAAGTGTCTACGGCATGAAAATTTTTCAAGATGTGTTCAAATTTCATTAAGGGCCCCTAATTGTGTCTATTTTTCAATTTTTCCAATAATTTATAGTTTTTATTGATTTAAATATATTAATAAATTTGTGTTTTTTGAAAACAAGTTTTCGAAATACATAAGCAGACGAGCCCTAATTTATAATTTGTATTTAGTTGAGGGAAAGTGTATATTGATAATTCAACTCATTCTAATAGATCAACAAACATAAGCGAATTGGAATTTTAAGATAAAGACGAGAAATTTTGAATATAAATGTGATTTTTTTGTCAAATGGTCCCGATTTTCTCAATGATGTAGTAAATAAATGAATTGATTGGTCATGAGCTACTTTTAATAACTAGCGTCAATGAATAGCAGGCTTCATATATGTGTATATATATCATTTTCTCCGATAAATGTCCAAACCTTTATATATCTTGTACTTCTATAGATCTAAATTCTGTTCACAGAACTATAGAATTTGTCTAGACAGGTTCAATAATTATATCATATAAATGGCACCACAACTGCACCAAGGTTTGAGAGTAATTGATGTAAACTACCTAGCAAATTTAATGTGACCCCATAATGTTTGTACAAATTTTAAGATCTTTTTTCAGAGGCCAATTTTTGTTTGGTAACTGAGAAAATGATAGAAATAAGACAATGTATGGAAGTGGTGGAGCCAGATGGAAAATTGGCATGCAAGAGAAAAGAATCAACACAGAAGACTGAAAGAGAATACAAATTAATTTAATTTTGTTTGAGTCTCCATTAATTAAATGATGTTACATCTCATCAACCCATTCTCTGGTAATGATTTGAGGTTGCCATGACAATACTACACTAATTGATAGACACAAATTAATTAATTTCATACTAAACATTAATTATATATTTAATTAAGGTCGGAGATTCCATTAATTAAAGAATATTAAATTAAGCTAGCTATCAAAGTTTTAATTTCATTATTTCCATTATCAATTTCTAACTATTCTGATTTATTGTTTGATAAGCTGCGATACGTATGTTCAACTGATTGCTATTATTTAACTTATAACAATAAGTTTTGTGAACGAATATTCCCGCGTGAATTTGATCTAACATTGAGTAGACTTCGAATCAGCTTTTTAGATCTCAACAAATAATTAATTAATAAGTAACCTTCAAAGGCTAATATATATATATATATATATATATAGTTTCTATATTAATTGATAGTACAATGTTTGTTAGTTTCTTTAATTTTTTTATATATAATTATTCCAACTTGTTTCTAATCCGTGTATAACTGCAGCGATTTAATGATTTGTGATCTTATATTATATTTTATTTACTTTAATACCATTTGAATATTTAAACAAGTCAATAATTTTAAAATATTTCCCTTAAATTATTAAAATTTAGTGTATAATAAATTTATCTTTTACACAAGTTGGTAGCGAATATAGATTATGCACCAAAGTCACGCATCGTGCATGTCATAATTTCTCATTTAATATGTACTTGTCGCTGACATCTAAAAACAAAAAATTAATTTCAATTACCACTGTAGAAACACAAAGAGAGATTCAAAATATTATGAGAAAAATGTTGACTAAATGATGGGGTCGGTATCACACATCTCCCTTACGATTTAACAAAATATACTAACGTTAACATCTTGTGGTTTAGAAAATTTATTGTCACCTAAAGTTAACATATTTTGTAAATTTTCTATTTAAGAGAATCTGAAGTACCCATAAGTTATCAAACCTAAGAAATCTTTTAAAATAATGTAAATTTAAAAGTATTCAAATAAATAGTTATTAAAAAAATATTTGGAAGAAGACAAGTGTTCAGAAATTACCTAAATAATATGATACAAACAAAAGGGAAGAAGAGATAAAGAGAAAGAAGAGATACAGTATCTTATATATATATATATAATTGATATACCTAATTTCATGTCCAATTGTATCTACTACCAATTGTTATATATAAACAATTCAATAATATTAACTAGAAAATCTCTCTTAAATTATTAAAATTATTGTAAAATATATTTATTTCTTATTACATAAGTTGGTGAACGATATAGGTTATGTACCAAAGTCATGCATCATGTAGAGAATTTCTCGTTTAATATAGTGTTGGTGTTTTTTATAGAAACAAAAAATATATATTTTTTGGGTTTTCATCGGTAGGTGCATAAGTGAGAAATATTGAGAGAAAATTTTTAATAAAATAATATGATACCAAGGATACAGGAGAAAAGTAAAAATAAACAACCTAAGTTGTCCAACTGCATATCCACTAACAATTGTTAAAACCCTAGCGATCATTTCATTAGGTTTGACTTCGAGTATCAGTACTTCTTTTATACATGAGTATATAAATTATGTACATAAATATATAAATTTTGTACACGAATACATAAAAATTGTACCAAGCACTTTTTACACTTTTTATGTACATATATACAATTTATATATTCATGTACAAAATTTATATACTCGTATACAAAAGAAGTACCGGTACTTTAAGATATCATATTCGTTTCCTTGTTTTATATAAATTTGTATATATAAAAAAAAGTGAAACCATTGGAATTATGTATCATAATCTCAATATAAAATAGATAAAATAAAGCAAACTTTTAACAATATCGTCGTACTAAATTATTGACTATAAAAGCTGTTCTAAATTCTAATTAACATATAGCTTTACATATTACGGTGCTATTTAACAAAAAAATAAAATAAAAACAAAAGAAAAAAGATCTGTGCTTTAAAAAATGCAAGTCATTTGTAAAATAAAAATGCTTATTCATAAAAACAAATCTATACAAAATAATACCATCGATAACCTAATTTAATGCATTCCTCTACTTTGTTCTCTCTCTTTTCTTTTCTTTTTTTATTTTTTTCTCTCCCTCTCTCCATAAACATCACTTGATAATCTCTTATGTGTCTTTATTAGAAAACGCCAACAAGATAATGATAAAATAATAATAAGAATAATAAATAAGTCCAATAATTAATATTTTCTTTGCACTTTCCGAAACAATTTATCAACTAACAACATAAAAGGACCCCAACAATTGAGATTGAGATTTGGCTTAATTCGTATGTATATATATATAAAGATCCATTTAAATAAAGATGGCCAAAATTCAAAATTCAAAATTTAAATTTAAACTTACGGAATGAGTTACCCGAACTATAATAATAATAATAATAATAATGATAATAATAATACCCCATGTGTACATATATATATATATATAGTTACTGTATATAAATAAAAATAAAATTCAGACACAGCACAGTAAACCCAATTTTCGGCCCGGCCCATTTGCAACCCCCAACTGAACTATGTCTGAAACGCATCCTGAAGGTGAGTTCGTTAACTCGCTACTCAGGGAGTTCGCGTCGCCTGTCTCTCCCTTCTTCATAGATCTTGTACGTGACCTCACTCTAGAGGATGTTGATCGCCCGGAGCGTCAACATCCTGCATCCTTTTATGGGTTTTCGAAATTCTCACTCGAGAGAAATTCAAATTCGGACGATGTGGGTGCTTCAATTCTCCGACATTTCAGGAATCAGGTGCGGTTGGGTTACCAGAGAATTGCGGAGGTAACCTTTCTGTGTTTGTTATATAATTTTCTTTCGTGCTTTTGTATTTTTATTATCTAATATGGTTTTCTTGAAACTCGTTTCAATGGGTCTTGTGCATTTCTTTTATATAATTTCCTTGAAACTGGTTTCGATTCGATGGGTCTTCAATTTTGTGGTTTTAAAGTGAATGTTTGTCTAATTATGTTTTCCTCCTCTCAGACTCATGGGCTTGGTTAGGGTTTCTGGTCGATTAAATGAAATTAAATTATATTTCTGCAATTGACCTAGTTTCACTTAAACCCTAATTGTCTTGAAACTTGAATCTTGTGTTTATAAAGTGAATGTTAGGGTCGAGAAACCCCGGTTTTTCTGATTACGTTTTGCCCCCACTTAGACTCGTGGGCTTGGTTAGGGTTTTTCGTAGGGTAAATGAAATTAATTCATATTTTTGCGTATCTCCTCAAGGTATCGTTAACATATTTTTTTTAAGAGATTTTGTAGTGTTGTTTAAAGAAAGTGCAATTTTTTATCATAAAAATTTTTTTGATACTGCACCGTGTATTTATGTTTCTGTCCCCACCATGAACCTGGTTTAAAATCTATGTCTTGAATTGCCTCGGGTAATATTAGTGGTAGTTTCAATTAAACCTATTTTTTTGTTGTAATAGTACTTGAAAAACAAGTTCAGCCTTAATTTTTATGTCCTAGAGGTAGCCATTAACATTTTGAATTTATTTATTTTTTTATTCCTCAGAATTCCTCTGGAGTCTCTACCAGTGCTGTGGTGGAAGATCCCTGGGTTGTGGACAACTTATTGATTGAGAAACGCGATAAAGGTGTTGTGATGTTGGAATTCACTTGTCCGTGTAAGAGGGGATTTGTTCTAATTTTTGTCAATAATAAGGATGTGTATGTTCGACAAAGGGAGGAGGGGGAGCAAGAACTTCCATCGGTGGCTGACAGGGTAATTTTAATTTCAATTGATAACTTATTAGTTTAGCTTGTTTTTAAATTTTATTTATTTATTATTATTTTATTTTCAGGATGCAGATCTACTTGGTGTTTTGGAGAGTTTGCAAAAGAGTCTTGAAGATAGGCTCAGTGACCATCATCATAATGCGGTAAAATATATTTACATATATATAAATTAAAAAAAGGGTTTAATAATTTGTTACAATAAATAAAATTGTTATTATTTTTACTTTTCTGTCAGCTCTCAAAAGCTCCCGCTGTAAGCGTGTATAGATGGAGCGATAACTTGGCATTGTTAAAGCTGATCTGCGAGTGCGAACTGGACTATTGTTTTGGATGCTTTGGTGGATATCTCTTTTACAACTTAGGTTTGTAACGGGTTACAGTTTTGGTATTTTGGGTTTTGTTTGTTTGTGTCAATCAGAATTTGATTCAGTACTTCTTTTTTTCTACTGTCTCAGGTGTGCAAGTCGATTGAAGAATAGGCTGAATGGCTTGAAGCTGCTCATCTGTGAATTTGGAGTAGCATTTTCTGTATTTGAGAGCAAGGGGGCCTGAGGCTCCTCATCTGTATAGTCGGAGTAGCATAGTAGCAGTTTTTGTAACAATCACTTGCACTTGCTGTGCTTATTGTTTGGATTTTGTATGTGGGAGCAGTTGCTGTCCTTGTTGTTTGGATTTTGTATGTGGGAGCAGTTGCTGTCCTTATTGTTTTGATTTTGTATGTGGGAGACGTTTAGGTACTTGATAAAGAAAAACCACTTGGATGCTGCTAGGGCTGATGATAATGGTAAAGGTCTGCTACCTGATTCCATCTGCTATTATGGGCTAGTTTTTCCCTTTTTTCCACTTTAAACTGCTATTTGCTTGCTGCTGTTTTCCTGCAATTTTCTTGTGTTATTTGCTTGCCGCTGCTGCTTGTTTCTTGCTGTTTCGGCTGCTTGCTGTTTTTCTGCAATTTGTATGGTGCTATTGGTTTGCTTGTGAACAATTTTATTTGCTTGTTTTAGGATATGTTCTACAACTGAAGTAGCTATTGTAAGTTGCTAGTTCAACTACTATTTGAGGGCTACTATTTGCCCACCCTCTAGAATGTAAAAATGTAATCTAATTTGACGACCGTGCATCTGTCTTCATCTCATGGCATGGTCCTAAGATCAAATCATTCTTTCTTAATGCATCTTTCATATTAAACATGAGAGGTAGATACGTGTATTAATATAAACGTTGTCCAAAAAGAAAGCAACCAGACTCGGTTTCTGGTGCAATGTTTAAATTTTTATATATTAAGTATACAAAATCACCGTCTTCGTATGCTTCGGTATGCTTTTCAGTTAAATAAAAGAGTGGAGGCGGTGAGACTCTCAAGGAAATGGAGAGACAAGATAATTTTTATTAAGCATTTGATTAATTACTCTTTTACAAGATAAGACAACATTTATAGAGTTCAAAAGAGTCCGACGAATTCATCTAGCCTGATAAATAAACAATTAAAAAACAGGTGCCCCAATTTCCTGATATTCCGTGGCGCCTTCGCCTTGTTGGCCAATCCTATTTTTGTTCCTTTTATTTTACTTATGATCTGTGTCAGACGGACTGTCAAGACTGTCACTGTAAACATCTAACTCAGCCTCCCCATTAAATCAAATGTTTGCATCTAAGGAGGAATACTGACTTGTGACAATTGCAAGAGCCAGGCATCTGCCCCACAGCAATAGCAATCCTGATATGAAATGCTCTAACAGGCTTAGGTCTGAAGGAATTATGAATGAAAAGAAAACGATGAAGTTCACGGGTAGCTGATTGTACTTCAGATAGCTATAGAAGGAACAAAAACAATCTCATGAGAAATAGTGGAAAAAAAACTTGTTTAACTTTTATCAAATATGTCGCCCGATAGTTCCAATCTGTATACATGTCAGTGAGTGATTAAGATTATTGGGTGAGGCAGATCGGTGCATTCGTCAAGGTAAGTAGAAACAACTGTATGAGGTCTGTCTCTAATCAAAATATCAATTCGTTGAATTCATTCAAAAATCTAATAGGAGTAAATAAATTGGGCATCTCCTTCACATGAATTTGTTCTGGTAATTTTCTAGTTTCTTGATTTACTACCCGACGCCTAATCAAATATATATGCCACATAATTCTCTGGAACAACCGTCAATTCAGTTGCTATAGAGACGTGCATGTAATTCCATCTGATTTTTCCCCTATTCTTGACCAATAATTTGATCGTGTATAACAATTAACAAGTCTACCAAAGTCAGCTTAACTACTTGAGGGACTTGAACATCAAATTCAAACAGTCACCTCCCAGTCCCTCGAGCGATTTGATACCTCATAGACTAGAAATCGACATTCTTTGATAAAAACAAAAGATCAAGGGCTTAGAATCCCAGAATGCAAACTGGACCAAACTAAATGCAAATAATAAAATTTCTCCAGGTGAATGGCCCATGGTCTCCAAAGAATTAGGCTCAATTCAACGCAAGCCATTATTAAATGAAACTAAAAGCTTCCTTTTGAATCACCAACCCAGCCAGATTGAATGTATCAGCCCAAATTCTTATGTGGTCGACGTTCGAGTGGCCCAAAACTATAATAAAAAAATTAAATAAATTAACATTTGAAAAATAGAAATTGTAGTGAGAGTGCAGCTCATCTTGTTTCTGTTATTATTACAACCGGCTACACGAGATTGCCCCATCTTCAACGTAACATGAACAGATCGAAACTCACCAGACATAAGAGTAACTAACTCCATTTCACGCCTGTCTGAGAAACTACTGTAAATAGACAGAGCATGGACCGGGTACTGAAAGCTGCACGAACCTCCTGTTCTCTGAATTTATCAAATCGCTCTCTCAGGCAAGTGGCTCACATTCACTTTCCCGCCACCACTCTCACTACAAGAAAATAGGCCTTTTACCGCGGGCCGAAACCGCGGTAAAAGGCCTTCTACGGCGGGCCTACGGCGGTTTTGGCCCGCCGTATAAAATGACGCAGTAAAAAATAATTCTACTTTTTACCGCGGTTTTGGCCCGCGGTAAAAGGGCTTTTACTGCGGGCTATAGGCCCGCGGTAAAATTTCGTGGTGTGGTCATCACTTTTTACCGCGGGCCATAGGCTCGCGTTAAAACTATTTACCGCAGGCTAATGGCCCGCGGTAAAAAGTGACAAAAATTGTTGACTTTTTACCGCAGGCTTGTAGCCCACGGTAAAAAGTCCTTGTTGTTGGTTTCATAAAACACGAGATAGGCCTGTCACCAGTTCCTCTGCACAATATGGTCCAAACTCATCACATTAAGAAACAATTAAATTAAATCATATAACAACTTTTTCAAAGGATAACATTTCAACATCATCAATTATTTAGATCTGAAAAGATTACAATCTCAATGATGCTAAACTAGATGGAAACAAAAGTGCAAAACCTGAAAGCAAGAAAAACATATATGCATGAGCAGCCTCTCTTTTTCTAAACAAATTATGTGCATTTTCAGTGTTAAATCTAAACAAAGTGACAATAATTCTCAACACAGCAGAAAAGGGAAGCTGCATTCAATAATAAGAGTAAATTCAAACACCTGAAGTTTTGAGAATGTAAAACTCCATCGAATACAATAAAAGATGAATCAAGAAGTAAACTTACTAATAAAATTAAATCCTTCGCAAGCAAATAATCAGGCATTTCACCTTCCATTACAAATCTAAGAGTTGGGGGCACCTGAAATTTAGAATTGAAAGATATTACTGAATCAACCATGCAGGAGTGTAAAAAGCAAAACAATTTTACTAAATAATTTTGACTTCTTGGAAACTACCTAAGGAAAATAAGTACATAGCCCAAAATTAAAAGATAATAATAGTAGTAAATAATAAAACAATTTTTCATTTTCCTTTTGTCTATTGAATAGTTTGTTTAGATATGTTCTCTAACAAGATAGTATATATTACTTTGAACCTAAAGCAGAAAAGACTGAAAATGCCTTCTACAATTGTTCCATGGACAAGCAGCAATGCTCATAAGTGTTCTAAACTAACTGGCTTCCAATTTGAGACTCCTATCTACTGGGAATCCAAGGCAGGTGCAGATTTTTTCAAACCCTCTACCATGCACATTTAAAGAGCAGAAAAAACACAGAAACCTCATTTGTCGTCTCCGGTAAGGTTAAAAAAGGGTAATATGCACTACTTCAATCCATTTACAGCCAAATCTCACTTTAAACTGATTCTTTTGCAAGAAAATGGAGTTTCATGGAGGGCAGATTTCTACATAATCCATTCCATTGACCAGAAGGAATTATAACAAAAAGCAAACAGAAGTGAAAATGAGAAGGGCAACAATGGAGACATGACTAGAAATGGATTCAAGTTTGCACATATCCTAGAGCTGCCACTGCAGCTGCCCATCAATGTGACTAGTAGACTGCCCATGGATATAAGATAACAGTGAGTAAAAAGCTATGTGAATATTATATAAACAGATATCTTAATTTTTTGGGCCAGAGTTCCCTGTACAATTTGGTTAAAGAAAATTTCGGTTCTGTCAATATTCGATACTTATTATTGGATTTCTAGATAAAATTTTATTGGTTTTTCTATAGCAGAAAAAGTAAGAACAGATAAACCTTAGCAGGAGCTTCCCAGTGCCCAATACAAAACCTACATCAGTGTTGCCAATGCCAGTAGCAAATTGGCCAAATGCTCCAGCAGTACAAGTGTGAGAGTCAATACCTAAAAAGACCTGAAATCTATAATTAAGGGCTGTTCTGAGGAGTATGGCATTAAAAAAAATAAAATCCAATGATTTTGATAATGCAATTACACCTCTCTAGGCCTGCAGTGACTTACTTGGGCAAGTGCAACATGGCATACACCTTTGTAATCAGGGTTAGCCGGCAAAGTTAACAAGTAAACTTTTCATTATTCTCAATGACCAGGAAGTAGTAGACTTAGGCTCTTTGATAGCAGCTGGAATAAAGTAAACAACCAAAAGCCAGAGAAACACCTTAAAGTTACCAAGATCTTTAATATCATAGAAGTACTTAATATTAATATCATAGATCTTTAATATTAAATCTAAACAGAAGATCTATTTGTCATCATTATCTTTCAGTGTTAACATGTTTACTGAATCTAACAAAACATTTGTTAAGTCTTTCCAAGCTACCAAGAATACATATTCATAAAACCAACATAAAAATTGTATAAACTATTCACATCAGAAATTCTGAAGCCTCATACAAGCCAAACATTGAAGACTAAGATCTTAGAATAATAGAGATAGAAGTTTATAAATACCAACCTGTACTTGTGCGTAGCTTCAAATATATTTGATCCCTTCTCTTGCCTGAGGCACCCTTACTAAGCCTATCCTGTAAAGAATGCCGTAAAGCACCTGCAAAACAGCAATAAGTAAATACATCCCACGAAAATGTCTGAAATGAACCTATGCAATCATATCCAGGTACTTCTAACATCATTACCAATCTCCTCTTCATGTTCATTTCCCTTGCATATTTTCCCGAATATATTCCTTAAACTAGTAAAATCATTTGAAAAACATTAACATCGCATCAGCTTCTTCGCTTTCTCAGTTAAATGTCAATATGTTGCTATTTTAAATTAACACCTGAGTTGAAGCTAGTCAAAATTATAGTCATACCCAAGTCAAAGGTAATTGTAAATCCTCAACAGATACAATTCTTAACTCTTGAACCACTATAACCCAAAATCAACTTTAGATAAAATAAGTGAACTAGGCTAAAAATACCTATCAAGTGAAGTTACTAACTTGCGAAAACTTGCTGCGATTTATTGTCAATTTGTAAAATGATCGATTTGCTGCTAAAAAAATCATCCTTCTACAAATCAATATTTATAGGCGCTCGAGTAGGCACCATTTTCATCGATTGGCTGCATAGAAAAATAAATAAAATCTCAGCACTCACCGTATTAAATTAAAGCAAAAAATTCTCCAGAAATCCGACTTTTGACTTGCAGGAGTGCTCATCTTTGAGATGTGAACACAGCGAAGCGATGTTGAAATCTTCGTAACAATATGGACATGGGAAATCAGGGCGCACCTCATCTTCTACCTCAAAATCATCTATGCTCAACCCATCTATAAACATATTTAAAAAAAAATATTAATATATCATATATGACTTCAAAAATATAAACGTAAACATAAACATGAATACATATAGATCCATTAACAAAGCAAAACGAACAGAGGTGGGAGCTCTGATGATGTTGCTACAAACTATACACAGACGAAACTCATCTTAGACAATAGAAGGGAGATGGACGAGATATATACTGCAGCTGTTAGAAGGAATGGAGGTCGAAAATCACACTGGCTTGGTGGACGAGATACATACGATTACTGGAAGACATGCACGGCTTCTATTGCTGATGTTGCTGCTGGAAAGAGTGGCTGCGCATGGCTTCTCAAGCTTGGATACAGATTGAATGGAAGAGATAGCTTAGGGATTAGAAGATGAGATGGAGAGAGTTAGAGAGAGACTGGGAAATTAGGGATTTAGAATGGGCTTAAGGAGCAGGACACAATAAAGACAGAAAAAATGAGAAAGGGAAAGGGAAAGAAAAAGGAATATATTGCCTTTTACTGCGGTTCCATAAAAAATGCAGTAAATATATTAACTTTATACTTCGCGTGTGGATGCCCGCCACAGATTTTTAATTTTTACTTCACTTCTCTGGAACCGCGGTAGAAAGTTGCAGTAAAAGCCATATTCTCCTGTAGTGTCTGTCCACATTTCCTTAAAAAAATATATATATATATATATATATTTATTTAAATGAATTTTTATTTGCCTGTAATCTAGAATTATAAAATACATTGTGACGAAGTGAAAGGGAGAGTGTCTGATTTTGTTTCCCTCTCTTTGCGTGTTTTGTGGTGTAGAGGAGATGACTACAACGAAATGATGATTGGATGGCAGCACGATCAGCTTTGGGCAATGGTGATTTTGATGATGAAAGTTCCTACATTTAGCTTTGTAATAGTTTATTTGTGTTCATTTTTCTCGACCGTTGGAGAGAGATATGAAGTGGGCAAGGGGGGAAATTTGCATTTGTCCATCCATTTCAATACGTTGATAGTTTCAAAAGCTTTAGTAAGTTGCTCAGATTTGTTATATTTGGCAATACTTATTGCTTGTTTAGGAACCATTTTGCTGTTTTGTGAACATGCAAGAGTTGAAAAGTGTAAATAATTGTTTATACTATATTTTTATTTTTTTATTTTCTCGATGAGAACTTGTGCTATATCTGGACTTTTGTTGCATTTTGTACGGACGTGCCTAGTGAGGTTTATCAAAGATTAGATGTGGCCGGAGAGGGAGATATTTGATATTCTATTGTTATTTATTTATTTTTGTTTATTTTCTTGTTTTTTAAACCAGTCTGTAAAATGAAAGATTTCAAGTTTCGGCTTATTGGTTAGATAAAGTGGCAGTTTACATTTTTATTTGTGATAGGGTGCCTAATGTTTTTATTGGTCTCTTATAGGCTGTGGATCTACAGAAGCTAAAGTTTTGAAAGTGGGCCTGAGGAATTAACCTCTACTTTCGATGTTAAATGTTAGCCATAACAAACTTTCCGACCTTCTTGCTGCAATAGGAGAGTGAGTTGTTTGAAACTTTATTAACTGTGTTATGTTGTAAGAAATGTTGTTTTGATCTTCATGATGTTTACTTTGGTTCGTGGAATGTCTAATATTTCAATTTTTTTTCCTGTAAATTGGACGGGCTTCATGTGCTGAAATCTTTATATGTCTCTTTCAACTCAATACAAGAGGTACCAGAGGAGATCGGACAAGCAACTTCACTTGTCAAGTAGGCATCTTTTTTTTTTTTTTTTTGGCTCTCTTTGCCTCCTTCTATTAGGTTTTCTAATGGCGGGGTAGATGCTTGAAAGAAAATGTAAATGCGTTATATGTATATCAACGGGTAATTTGGTAAACTATATAGAGAAAATTCCACTTTGCAGTGTTAGAACTTAGAAGATTACCATTACTAAAACATTCATTTAATATTGTTTAGGCCCATGGATCAGCGGATGTAAGTTTGTTGGCTATGTTGCAAATCATATAATAAAACTAGTGCCTTATCAATTTAGCAGAAGAGAAGAGGCAAGTATCGCGTGTAGTAAAATTTTAAGGTATCTTGAATGTCCAACAATAATGTGCTATTCCAAATATGTTGCCTTGATTTTATGAAAGTAATTTACAGTACTTCATACTTACTGATCCTTTTGTCCTTTAAATTTCTTTTGGCATTGATGAACGAAGAATTGAATTTTAAAACTCTAGTGTTTGATAGATTCAATTGATGTTATTGTCTAGATTTGATTGTTCGAGCAATCAGCTTAAGGAATTGCCAAGCTCACTTGGAAAATGTTTAGATTTGTTAGATTTCACGGTAACTCTTTATCATGATGGAGTAACGAATTTCAGCCATTTATTTGCTCGCTTTGGCCTGTGATTTTTGCATTTATCCAAACTGTGTGCATGTGTTAGGTTGTGTTTTTTCAGTGAAAACAAGTTTTTTTTTTTCCTTTTGGTGAAATTCGTGCTTGATAATAATTTTGAAACTAGTACTTCTGATAGATGGCTAGATGTCGTCCTCAATAAAAGAAAAGAAAAAGTTTTCAATTGAATATATTTACTATTAGATATATAGTATTTATTTTGGTATTTTAGTTTCATGATTTATTTTGTTGTCCCATATCTTGGTTGGTCATTATTGGTCAATTAAAATGATACGGTGGAGATTGGATACTCTCAATGGGATTAACTGAATAGATGTCCCATTATCCTTTCTATCATGGTGAAACCTAGCACTTTTCTACTGTTTTGACACTGCAAGTATTTTTTCTATGTAACTAGTAATGGCAAAAGCAAATTATATATATTTTAAAAAATTCATTTGGCTGGTACATGATGATGTGTTATGCCACCTTTTCCTTAGGCATCAAATAATTTTATGATCAGCTTGCCAGAAGACCTAGCAAACTGTTTGAAGTTGACAAAATTCAATGTGGAGGGATTAGTGAGATCTAACATATGTAGCTTCTTCACTTGCTCCTTATTTTTCCATTTTTTTTTCATTGCTAGACAATTGTGGTTTATGTACTTAAACCAAATGTGTAACTATCTTTATAGTCATTATTAAATAATAATGGAATTCTTTTTCTATATGATTTTAGGGGAACAAGCTGACATCTTTATCTGACAATTTGATTGCATCATGGACCACGCTCACAGAACTTAATGCCTGTGATTATCTAAGCTTTTCTACTTTAATGCATGATCCAATAATGTCCTCTTCCTATCACAACCTCAGATGAGAACATGAAATGGTTGAATCCGTGCGGCAAAAGATTTGCTGAATGGTATTCTAGAATTTATTGGAAGGCTTTCACGTCTCATACGTCTTGACCTTCATCAGAATCGTGACAGATGAAAGAATTATCTTGCTACCTTTCATATTTAGGTATAATCAAACACATCTCCTTCAATTTTTCGTATCTTCAATGACTGAGTTATGCAGGGATTTCTTCGGTTCCTCCTTCAATATCTGGCTGCAGTGACCTTATGGAAATCGGTCTGGGGTTATGTTCTCAACCATCGTTACAAAGAATTTTAGATGGTTTAAGGATGTAAAATATTCCTCTAAATTTTTTCATCTTTGACATTCATTGGCATTTTGATCTCCAGACTTTTAGGAATAATGCTCCGTCTATGTTACCAGCGACTTTAGGAATGCTTTCTAAGTTGGGAACTTTTGATCTACTCTCGAACCGGGTATATATTTTTTTATTTGTTTTTTCAAACTTTAAACTAGATGTGTCTATGACAAACCTCATTACATTGAACTGCTTACGGACTTGACTGAGGGAAAAAATTTAGTCTAGGTATACTGAGTTGCACTAGGTTAGCTGTTTAATGGGCTTTTGATCTGAAAAAGTTTGACCTTGATTAGTTTAACTCAAAAAGACCCCTTCTGATCCTATCTATACCAAATGTTGTTGAATAATTTCTAACATAATTATGACTTTTATGTTAGGATGATTCTTGACCTCGTATGTAAGGATAGGAGCTTTCTATGACTGAAACTAGGTATATATTTCTTCTTGTTCGCCAATGTTTGATATTTGACCAAAGATGACATGGTCATATCCTTGCAGTTGAAGAAGTATCCAGCGGAGGCATGCCAATTGCACTTTCAGTCTTGGATCTTTCTAGTAATTTATTGACTGGGCTGCACCCTGAACTTGGTAAGGTTAGCAAGTGATATGTTTGAATCTTTATTTATTAGTAGTTCATAACTTGACTTTCATTTGCTTAATATATAGTTGGTTAATTGTTTATGACTCCTATTATAAATATCAAATGAAATTTATTCATTGTCTAGGCAAGATGACTACCCTACGAAAATTTTTGGTTGCTGGCAATCCTTTGCGAACTTTGAAAAGGTGGGAAAGCATTGTGATTGCGTTAGTATGTTGAATGCTTATGTTGATTACCTATTTTTCTAACTGAACACTTTTACCACCTAGCTCATTGGTTTCTGGACCTACACCTAGTTTATTGAAGTATCTGTGAAGTCGACTTTCAGGTAGTGAAGGTATGTTGGCGTAAAAAGTTCCATCCTAAGTATGTAGTCTTCCTCTAGTTCTTTATTTTTCTTTATTTATTTTTTGGTTCTTTTTCCGTGTTATATGATTTGCAGTAGTCGCTTTATTTTTGTTTTTAAATTATAAATCTCAAGCTTTTCATGCAAATTCTGAAGCCGGTAAAGCCAAAGAAGATGTGATTACCATGGCAACTCAAATGTCTATCACATCAAAGGTATTGCTTGCTGTAATTTTAGGTTGCAAGACCTTTAATTTTGTAAAAGAAAGAACTTAAGCTTTGTGAGGCAGAGTAGTTTATTCTTTGATTTGTTCTGAGTGAATGTCGTTTTGCCTTGTGGGTTTCAATAAAAACTCTCCTCATGTGTCTCCCTCCAGGTAGATTGCATTAATCTAGTCATCATTTTTTATTCTTAGTTAGGGTTTGAATAATGCCTTTGTAAATGTTAGCTGTTTTTGTATTTTTAGCCAAGTTATTAGTCTGTTAATTTCAGAAAGTCATAGATACTTTTAGCCTCCCTTAAATCCTGAAGACTTTTAGTTTTTGCAATATGGTGTGAGGCCAACAATGTAATGTCAACTTCTTGTTAGTTTGATGAAAAAATCTAGAGCAAAAGCTACTCTGCTCGACCATCCACAGCAGATATTCGTAAGGCTTTTCGAGATTTAACAGACACCATATCATATACTATAACTGGGGAGTTGTGTAATTCTCATGTTATCAGATGTCATCTACATTGGTTTATGGTAGGTTCATGACTAGACCTCCAATTAAGTTCACTTATGTTAGGCGCAAGAAGTGAATTTAGAATTAGGCACCTGTTTGTTTTCTTTTTCCTTTTGCTTCTTTTTATTGTTAAGTTTATTATGTTGGGAATAAGGTTTGGGGACTTGGAGTTAGTTATTTTGTTGTTGAACTAAAAAGGTTGCTGAGTTGGAAAGGAGGGGAAATTAGTTAGAGACTATTAAGAGAAAAAGGAGAGAGAGAGAAGGGGGTAGAGGAATTCTGTTAGCATTATGTCTTGAGGAGAGCTGGTAGACCTCTCGAAAGTCTGCTGCCTCACTCTATTGATTTCTCTAATTTTCTAGAAAATTGAAAGTTGATTCCCAGTACTCTGTCTACCCAAGATACCATCATTCTAATTGCTCTTCTGTTTTTCCTGCTCTGGCTTGCTAGTTGTGCTATGTGTGAACTAGAACCTAACATTTTGGTATCGAAGCTAACTTACCTAGGTATGGCCAGAAAGAAAGGGGAAGTGATTACGCCCAAAATATACCGCAGTTATTATAGTATAAGTTGAGGTGTCGTATCCATAAGGAGGCTTTCGACAAAATAGGTTGGTAAAACAAAAATATTAAAAAGATAACAAAGATGTAAAATTTAACTTTAAAGCGATTGGTTCTAAAGATATTACAATATTTAATAATTAAAAACGATTGATGGTAATTAAGAGGTAAGGCATCGAGAATCATTTATATGTTTTGTAAATCTAATCCCCACTTTGATTCAACAATTATAACTTAATTGAAAGTTTCACATCCCAAACAATCAATCGGAAAATATGTATAGTATAGCACAATTAATAAACACATGTTTTTGATATGCATAAACTCTTTAGAAGCAATATTTATCAACAACATTCATCCTTACAAGTTATCCAATAGCAACAATATATCACATGACAATATTGCAGTAAAAGACTAACTCATAAAACGAAACTACCAGTAACAATTATAATTCAACACGAAATCACATAAAGAAAGCATGACTGAATTTATATAAAATTGAGAAGTATAATTTCTGGATTTAAAAAGAAATCACAAGATGAGAAAGAGTTTAAAACTGATAAGTGTCTATTTATATATCATTTTCATATCAATTCGTCCATGTTTCTTTGCTATATTCCTTAGTATTTTTATGTTTTTGTGTGGTTTTGATGTTTGTAGGAGTTTTGGAGCAACTTGCACAAAAATGGAGTAAAACCCTTCATTTTCACCTCTGCTAGTCAACCATCTTCTCGATTTAATTGTATTGATATACAATGAACCCGATGACATATTATATACCGTTGAAAAGCTCTCGAAGTCTATTTTCTGGAGAAATTTACGGTTTATAAATCCATTCAGTGTACCAAAAGTTGTAATCAAAACAGTGTGAGATGTATAGAAATATAATTCCACAAGCCACTGTAGCATGTATAATACGGGGACACTGTAGCAAGTCACTGTAGCAGAGTATTTAAACACATTTTAGGGTTTTATGTCATAACTTGGAGGAGGGGAGAACGTGGTAGAGGCTGCAGCTCTGGAATTCTTTCATCTCTTGGAGTTCTTGAAGGAGAAAGGAAGCTTGGAAAGAGGAAGAACTACAATCCAAAGAAAATTACATCAAATTTGCTAAGTTTTTCCCTTCCCTTTCATTTTCTGGAATGTCTCCATATTGTATTGTATTTGTATTCTATCTGAATATGTGTAACTAAATCTGAATTGGTTGAGGGTGATTTCAAAGCCCTTGAGATGGTTTTTATGAATTGATTGTGCAAGGAATTGTTATCCAATTCTCTAATTGAAGTTGCTTGTATTTTCCCATGTTTAATGCTTATGATTGCTTGCTGGATTGTATTTGGGTGGCCAACTGAATATAATCTGGATATTGTCTATTGCTAGATTAGAAATCTTGATCCGTAATTGTCTTGAATTTCTAATATTAGTAGCAAAATTGTGACCAGAGATTGCAATTGGAGAATATAACCTAAGTTAAATAATCCGAGCTTGTGTGTTTATTGCTTAGATCAACCTGTCTTTCTTTCATAATGCATCCATTGAATTAAATTTAGAGAGTTTGTTCTAGGTTGTTTAATGGATAGAGATTAAGTAAAGAGCCTATTTTATTTAACAACAAAGTAAGGAAAGATTGGGATAACAGAGCTTGTTGTTATCTACGGTTGATAACTTCAATACCGTAATTGGATGACAATTCTACGATTAATTCGCAAATCCATATCTTGTGGTAGAGAAGGATCCCTTAACCAGCTTTCCCTCATTGATTTTTCAATCCATTTAAATTTGCATTGTGTTATTCTTCTTTTGCCTTTGTATTAAGTTTAGTTAATCAACCAACAAAACCCCCAATTTATTCTGTTTTTGCTTTCGAATAACAAATTTAATTAGAATCAATCCTCGTGGGAACGATATCTTACTCATCACTTTATTACTTGTGCGACTAGTATACTTGCTAGTTTCGAACGCATCAAAAACATAACAAACATACATACTTTATAGCCCTTGAGGAAGAATCAAAGTGGAGAAGTAGATGAACTACACATATAATTTCATCTCTAGCCTTACCAAGAGTTCTAGCCTAACTCACAATTCATTCCCATCATTTGTAAAGAGAAATACAAGAGAGAATTGTAATACACAATGATATAATGAAATTCTCAGCCTCCCCCCATTCAACTCCTCAAGTTGTCCTTATATAGGTGATGAAATGGAACTATTATACCAAACTTTCCACCAATTCTTCCACATTTTCGTCTACCAAACTTTTCATCAATTTGCAGCACGTTTTTGACTTTCAAATTGATTGAATTGAGCTTTATGGTAAACATGAAAGTTGTAGAATTTTGTCTCAGCTTTCCATATCCACTAGATTCATGCAATTTGGACAAGTATTCTCTGAGATATGGTCCAAATACCGAACATTGGTCAACTTTCCATCAAACCTTCCATATTTTCGGCCACCAAACATTTCACCAACTTGTAGCAGATTTTTAACCACCAAACTGATCGAATTGGGCTTTCTGGTAAACATGAAAGTTGTAGCATTATGTCTTAGCTTTCCATGGCCACTAGATTCAAGTAATTTGGACAAGTATTGGCTGAGATATGGCCCAAATACCGGACATGGGTTGGGCTGAGCAACAACGACAATTTAGTTTTCTTGTATCTCAATTTTGGCCCATTAAATATTGGATTTGGGCTTTTGATTGTTCTTCAACTTTGTGTAAGATTGAGTCATGTTACTCCAGGTTTAAGAATCTCTTCATTTTGATCCATAGATTGAGAGTTATGTCCATTTTATAATCCTGCAAAATGATTTCCATTAGTCACAATTTAGGGACAACACTTTATTTCAAGATAAAGACTAAAGAAAATGCAAAAGAATTGAAACAAATATAAAAGAGGTATAAGCAAAATAATTATGCTAAAATATCATAAAAGTTTATAATATTGGCCAATTAACATTAATTATTTATGCTTAATAATATACTTTCATATGTTTATCACAATCCCCTGCCAGCTTATTGCTAGTTCCTAGCAATTCAAGCGTCAATGAAATATGAAGAACTATTTTAGCATTTCAAACAAAATGTCAATTCAAGATCACGATTGCTATAAAGATTATTTCAATCATAACTTCCAAAACTGAGTACATGTGAATCAAGCCAAAACCTTCTTACCACAAACCACAACACATATAGCCTTGAAAATTACTCCATGTAAAAGCCTTAACTCCATATTCTCACGGGTAAATAACTGTTTAAAAATGCTAAGATCTTTCTCATGGAGTTGAAAAACAGATAAGCACTTCAGGAAAAGGTCACATTTAAGGACAGACAGACGAACTAACATTGATCCAAAGATAGGAAAATCAACTGTTTAGAATACCATTCCTACAACATACCGGCTTTAGGACTTCATTCATCTTAAATGAACAAAAATAAATAGAGCTTGATGAGAAAGATTGCTTCATAGAACTCATGTCTTCTAAGCTTGAATGAAGACATTATTGAATTGAACTGACTTTTTTTTTTAATGTCTTCTAAACTTGAATGAAGACATTATTGAATCGAACTGACTTTTTTTAACTTTTTTTCTTTGTTTTTTTTCTTTGTTCTTTTTTTTTACAAGAATTGAAATTTCATTTTGAATCGTCCTTTAGCTGAACATTCAAATAATCCCTCAATTTGAGAAATGACATTCTAAACAAAGATTAATCAATTCAAAGGATCAATGAAAGTTTATAAGCTGTTTTCTCAACCTCTCCACTCACTCACAAAAGATATGTGAGATTAAAAAAATGTAAACTTAAACATGGAAATTCTCTTGGCTATAGACGTTGAATCGTTCATCTTACCACAAGGCTTATCATTGTACTCAAAATAATTTCAGAAATTAGTCTTTGATAACCTAAATAGAAAAGATGACTCAAATCAACAATTTTGAAATCATACCTAGATAGAAAAACAAATCCATTTACACAAGAATTACCGAGAACACATGCAATAAACAGTTGTGCATAAAATACAACTCAAAAATAAAAACAAATCAACTAGTTAGAATGCGTTATCAAAAGGTCAAAACTATACTCCCTACTTTGCCATTCTTGATCTAATAGATCTAGAATGCGTCTCAAGAGATAACAAACTCTTTACTCCACCATTCTTAGACCAATAGATTTTTTTTTTTATAATACAATGCAGAACATGACATATGTCTACTATCTACCCCCAACCAGATCGAAACATTGTCCTCAATGTTTAAATATAGAAAGAGAAAGTATAGGAGACATCACCTAAAGCTTCATTTATTCAAGAGAAATAAACAAACCTGAAAAACACTGAATCAAAAGAAAAATGTTGTGAACAAAGCCAGGAGTAAGAAAAGTTACAAACGAAGTGACAGATCCAATTTGCTCTTATTGCTCATTCCCAAAAACCAGTCAATTTGAGATACTTCAAGGTCAGGTTTGGAAACAAAAGCTTGTAATTTATCAATTAGTTCATCGGCAGTTGAGGCAGAAACAAGGATCCGTTGTGCTGATTGTGAGATAAATCTCTGCTCCACAGCTTGATTAACAAAACACAATAAACAATCAAAGAAATTATTGACATTCAACAAAACCTGTGGGTTTCTGGTGGATATTAAGTTGGGCCTAAGAGACAACTTGAAAGATTTCTTCCATTGTTCCAAAACCTCCTGGTAAAGCAATAAAGGCATCTGCATTTACAATCATACGAGCTATGCGTTCATGCATGGAAGATACCTGTAATTCCTCTCCAACTGTTTTCCCAGTGATGTTAACTAAAGGTTTAGGAATAATGCCTAAAACTTGACTTCCTCTTGAGTATGCAGTTGTTGACACACACCCTATTAACCCACGATTACCTCCCCCATAAACTAAATGAAGTTTTCTCTCAGCTAAAACCTTACCAAGATTATGAGTTGCTTCCATAAAATCTATATTCTTACCAGGCTGAGATCCACAAAATACACAGATATTTTTGAATCGACGAGCTGAGGTTCCCTCCATTTTGATATAACTCACTAAGTATATACAAATGAAGAACATGAGATGTATTTATAGAATGCAAAAAGGTATTGCAATAATGACATCTATATAGGTAGCTCAACTGTTTGCTTGAAAAATGTGAAAGATAAAAATAAATAAAATAAAATAAAAGTAGGCATTCAAAAATAACGGCAAGCATGCATATGTACAGGTAGTTGTGATTGTGGCTCACATCTTCCTCTGGTTTTACGTCCAGTAACTGGCTTAAACACCTTCTATGAGTTGGGGATATGCTTCCCATCCAATTTTCTTATAAATTGGCAAACAGGGTCGTTTTGAGTCAGATTCCCGAGACTATAGCATTCTCGCTCTTCTCGAAATTGTGTCCATAATCTTAAAATCTCTCGATGCACAAGTCCACAAGACTGCGTCTCAAGAGTCAACAAGACATTATCTAAAGACTCTTTACTCAGTCCATTCTTAATGAACTGAATCTTGTCTTCTCGATTTACAGACACATATCCTAAAGAGCGACATCGCTTGTTACAGGTTCATCTTGCACATTTGTGACAAACTTGTAATTTATTTGCTCTCCGTTTTTTTGAATAAGAGCTTTTACCCAAACCAGGCATAAAGGAAACAAGGGTTTTTGAACATTCACCAGATAATCGGGACTTTGGCTTCAATTAACCATCATACATCAATAGGTAAACCCATAAGCATCAATAATTTTAGCCTCTCAAACCGTGCTTTGTAAATTTTGAGTAATGCATTTGGAGGAAGAAAAGGAAAATGTTTATGAAGATTTGAAAGAATCGTATCCATTTTTAAAGAAAAGATGAATGCACAGGGAATTTTTTTTTGGGTTACAGTTTTTAGGGAACTGGAAAATCGACTTAAATAATCACGGAGTACCGTATCCGCCACTTAACCGGGAAATGAATAAAAACACGCAAAAGAAAATAAAAACAAAAGCAGAAATTATAGGACAAACATATAATAAAAGCAAGACAACGAGTTAATGAAAGCAAAAATAAAGCCAAGATATGGTACAGACAGATAATAAAAGCAAAGACAACCAAATAATAAAAGCAAAAACAACGTCAAAATATGGTACAGACAGATCAGATAGATAGAACCTGATTAATTATGATAGACAGGAGTTACAAGAGAGATCTCCTCGAGACACATAATTTGGTTTTCCCTTTCCACATAATTTTTCAACCGTTGCCCATTAACTTTGAAAATTCGCCCATCGGTGGGGTCCTCAATCTCCACCGCTCCATTGGAAAAAACGTGCTTTACGAAAAATGGCCCAGTCCATCGAGATCTCAACTTTGTAGGGTGTAAATGCAATCGAGAATCATAAAGATAAACCCGTTGATTTAGCTCAAAGTTTTTCTTCAAGATTTGTTTGTCATGAGCCGCTTTCATCTTAGCCTTGTAGATCTTGGAGTTGTCATAGGCATCATTCCGCAATTCTTCTATTTCTGATAATTGTAACTTTCTTTGAAGACCTACAATACTCAAATCAAAGTTAAGGGCTTTAACAGCCCAATAAGATTTATGTTCTAACTCAACAGGTAAATGACAAGCTTTCTCATAGACAAGGCGATCTGGAGACATTCCTAGGATAGTTTTGTAAGCAGTGCGGTAAGCCCATAATGCATCAGAAATGTGTAAAGACCAGTCTTTGCGATTAGGGTTAACAGTCTTTTCTAGAATCTGCTTGACCTCCCTATTTGCGAGTTCAGCTTGCCCATTTGTCTATGGATGGTATGCGGTGGAAATCTTATGAAGAACACCATACCTACGCATCAAAGCTTCAAAAGAACGGTTACAGAAATGTGTCCCTTGGTCACTGATGATGACACGTGGCGTACCATACCTAGACAACACATTTTCTTTTAGGAACTTTACCACTGTTGTGTTATCATTAGTACGACAAGCCACAGCCTCCACCCATTTGGACACATAATTAACAACTAGAAGAATATAAAGATAACCAAAAGATGCTAGAAAAGGTCCCATAAAGTCAATATCCCAACAGTCAAATATCTCAATAACAAGAATAGGGTTAAGAGGCATCATATAATGGCGAGATAAAGCACCTAACTTTTGACATTTTTCACACGAACGACAAAAATTGTTAGTATCTTTGAACAAAGTAGGCCAATAGAGTCCACAATGTAAAACTTTTGCGGAAGTCTTTTTTATTGAGAAATGACCATCACAAGCAGCGCTATGACAAAAGTTTAAGACATTAGCAATTTCATTGTCAGGAATGCAACGCCACATAATTTGGTCAGCGCAATATTTGAAAAGATAAGGATCATCCCAATAAAAATTACGTACCTCAACCAAGAACTTACGCTTATCTTATACACTCCAGTTAGATGGAACTTCTCCACAAACCAAGTAACTTACAATATATGCATACCAAGGTACTTGGCTTACAGTGAAAAGATGTTCATCTGGGAAATCATCTTGAATAGGTTGGACATTAGTAGAATCATTGAACTCAAGACGAGATAAATGATCTGCTACAACATTTTCGACAGCCTTCTTGTTCTTAATGGTTAGATCAAATTCCTGCGAAAGAAGAATCCACCTAATTAGATGGGCTTTAGCATTCTTCTTATAAAAAAGGTACTTAAGAGCTGCATGGTCAGTGAACACAGTGATAGGTGAACCAATTAAATAAGAACGAAATTTGTCCAAAGCAAAAACAACAGCTAATAATTCCTTTTCTGAGCATCATTCAAGGTCCTACTAGCATAGTAAACTACAAAGGGTTTGCCCTCCCTTCGTTGACCAAGGACTGCTCCTACAGCATAGTTACTAGCATCACACATAATCTCAAATGGAAGGTTCCAATCAGGTGACTGCATAATGGGAGCACTGGTGAGTTTGGCAATTAGTGTCTGAAATGCTTCCTCACAAGCTTGAGTCCATACAAATTCAGCATCTTTTAATAAGAGGTTACACAATGGTCTAGATATAAAAGAAAAATTTTGTATAAACCTCCTATAAAAACCAGCATGCCCTAGAAAAGATCGGACATCTTTTATCGTTTTGGGTGTAGGTAATTTAGAGATCAACTCGATTTTAGCCTTGTCAACCTCCATTCCTCTTTCTGAAACAATGTGTCCCAAAACAATCCCAGAAGACACCATGAAATGACATTTTTCCCAATTAAGCACAAGTCCTTTTTCTTCACACCTACTCAAAACAGATTTTAAGTTAAGTAGACATGAATCAAAAGAGTTACCGAAAACAGTCAAATCATCCATAAAAACCTCCATGCATTTTTCAACCATGTCTGAGAAAATACTAAGCATACAATGTTGAAAAGTAGCTGGTGCATTACATAATCCAAATGGCATCCTACGAAAAGCATAAGTACCAAAAGGGCATGTGAAGGTAGTCTTATCCTGATCCTCTATAGCTATCTCTATCTGGTAATATCCTGAGTACCCATCGAGAAAGCAATAAAAAGGATGACCAACTACACGTTTTAAGATTTGGTCAATAAAAGGCAATGAAAAGTAGTCTTTTCGGGTGGCTGTGTTTAATTCCCTATAATCAATGCACATTCGCCATCCAGTTACTACCCTAGTTGGAACAGACACTCCTTTATCATTTTGAATCACAGTTACTCCAGATTTCTTAGGCACTACCTGCGTTGGACTTACCTATTGACTATCAGATATTGGATAGATTATACCTGCATCTAATAGTTTTAAGACTTCTTTCTTTACCACTTTTTTCATTGTTGGGTTAAGTCTTCTTTGGGGGTCTCTACGAGGTTGGATACCTTCCTCTAAATGGATTCTATGGGAACATATTAATGGAGAAATACCTTTAATATTAGCTATAGTCCAACCTAGTGCAGACTTATGTTCTTTTAACAAGTTTAGCAATTTTTCATCTTGTTCAACACTAAGTTATGAAGAAATAATAACAGGAAAGGTATCACCTGCTCCCAAGAATATGTGCTTCAAACCTTCGGGCATTGGGGAAAGTTTAACTTTTGGTGCCTCCAAGTTAGAAGGTTTTGGCTTCTCTCCTCCACGAGGCAATTCTTCAAAGCGTGGTTGCCAAAATCGAGTCCTTTTATCCTGTGAGTCAAAAATATCAAACACATTAGTCGAATCATCAGGATAAAATAAATCTTCAAAATCAGAATCAAGAAGGTATTCTAAAGAGTTAGAATCCTTTTTTCTATAAGCCTCTTCTGAGATAAGTGTGCCTATCATGTATGAATGGTAGCAGTCGTCCTCCTCTCGTGGTTGTTTTCCAATATGGAAAATATTCACCTCAAGAGTCATATTCCCAAATGATAACTTCATAAGACTGTTCCTGTAATTAATAAAAGCGTTAGCAGTGGCAAGAAAAGGTCTCCCTAAAATAACCGTTAGTCTTCTTGACATGGTGCTTTCTTTTGATGGTGCATAGATCCTTAACTTTGACGTAAGCTGGAACCTGTTTAATTACATGCAACAAAGAAAGATTAATCTTAACTTGTTTTAAGTGTTCTAGAATCTCACCTTGAATTTTCGAGTTTTTCCTATTAGATCTGAGAGCTTGGGGAAAAGGCACTGGGATCGAAAATTTCTTTTCAAGTTCTTTCTCAAAAATGTCCTCCTTTTGTGGGGGAAGATCTTTGTTCTCCATGGTAGTGTTGATTGGCAATGTAGGCTCATTTAAGTTCTTACCACTTCGAGTAATGATGGCATTTACTTCTTCAAGATTTTGTGTATCAGAAGTAGAAGCTTGTGCCATATATTGCCATTTTAGATTAGACTGAGATTGAGATGGAAACTTACCTCGCTCTTGTATGGTCAAAGCGCTAGTTAGCTTAGTGATTTGACTTTTGATCTCCTTGTTCTCTTCCACCACTTGTGCAAGAACTGTTTCAAATTTTTTGTTAGTCTTATTTTGGGCCTCCATAAATGCTTGTAAGGTGTCCTGTAAGGAATTCCTAACTTGTGCTGCATTGTATTGAGGTGCTTGATAAGACTTGGATGATTGTTGTTCCTACTTCCATTGGTTATTGTTTTGGGGGTTCGATTTCCAACTAAAGTTTGGCTGGTTTCTCCAACCTGGATTATAGGTTTCAGAATAGGGTGAATAAGGCTTTTTGTACATCCCGAAGGTGTTACATTGTTCCTGGTACACTCTTCTCATCTCACTGTAAGTTGGGCAATCCTGAGCTAAGTGTTCTAACTCTCCACAAACAAAACATGTATCTTGTGATTCAACCTTAGCAACCATGTGGGTGACCTTCCTATCTTTGGTTTTCAATACTTCCAATTCCCTAGTTAAGACTTCTAATTGGGCTTTAAGTTTGTCCTCTTCCCTGAGATGGTAAATTCCACTAGGTCGTGACCTATTTGTGCTATCTGTAGCACTAGGTCCAGTCCATGTGTGGGCTTTTTTAGCTAAGTCTTTAAGGAATTCTATGGCTTCCTCAGGGTCTTTTTGAAGAAACTCCTTATTACACATCATCTCAACAAATTGGTGCTCCTTAATTGTGAGTCCCTCATAGAAGTAACTAACCAAGCGTCAATTTTCATACCCATGATGAGGACACATGTTTAACAACTCTTTAAATCTCTCCCAAGTTTGGTACAAGGTTTCACTATCTTTTTGGGAGAAAGAGGAAATTTGTCTTTTTAGGTCGTTAGTCTTATGTTGTGGAAAATATTTATTGAAAAATACTTGGGTCATTTCTGCCCAAGTTCCTATGGATCTCGGCCTCAAAGAGTATAACCAACTCTTTGCTTTGTCTTTTAAGGAGAAAGGGAAAAATTTTAACCTAACAGAATCTATGGCATTGGCATGACTATGAAAGGTACCCACTACTTCTTCAAATTCTCTTACATGGACATAAGGGTTTTCACTATCTAAACCATGGAAAGTTGGTAAAAGGTGTATCATCCCAGGGTGGAAGTCCAGTTTTGGTATATTGGGTGGAAATATGATACATGATGGTGTGGTTGTGCGGGTAGGATGTAAGTAATCTTTTAGAGTTTTAATGGGGCTATCCTCATGTTGACTCATTGTATCAGAATTAGAAGATGAAGATGAACTAAGATTTGGATTATCTTCGGTTGCAAAATCTTGTTGTGGTTCTAATTCTGATTTTTTCATAAATCTCCCTCGTTTGTCTCTAGATTGCTTCATACATCCTCAGAATTTGTTTTTCTCTTTTTTTTTACACACGAGAAAGTTCTCAATTGAGGTCAAAAAGCAATTAAAAAAAAGATTAGAGAGAATAAGAGAAAAAGAAAAATTAAAAGAAACAAGGCGGCAAAGCCGACATTTAACAAGTATATATAAAAAAAAGAAAATAAAACAAACAAGGTGGCAAAGCCGACCTTTGACAAGTATATATAAAATAAAGAAAATAAAACAAAAAAGGTGGCAAAGCCAACCTTTGACAACTATATGCAGAATATAAAATAAAATAAACAAGGTGGCAAAGCCAACCTTTAACAAGTAAAAAAATAATAATAATAATAAGGCAGCAAAGCCGTCCTTGAACAAGTAAAATAAAATGAACAAGTAAAAGAAAATAAACAAGGTGGCAAAGCCATCCTTTAACAAGTAAAATAAAATGAACAAGTAAAATAAAATAAGGCAGCAAAACCGTCCTTTAACAAGTAAAATAAAATAAACAAGTAAAATAAACAAGGTGGCAAAGGCTTCCTTTAAAAGAAAATAAACAAGGTGGCAAAGCCAACCTTTAACAAGCAAAAGACATAAGGTTAGGTATAGTTAGCAAATTAGTCAAAGTTAGGCAAATTTGACAAATTAGGCAAAGTAGACAAGGTTAGGCAAAGTAGGCAAAGTAGGCCAAGTTAGGCCAAAGAAGAAAAAAAATGAAATGAAAAATACAAACCGTCTTTCGTCTATTTTACCTCCCCAGCAACGGCGTCAAATTTTGATTACGCCCAAAATATACCGCGGTTATTGTAGTATAAGTTGAGGTGTCGTATCCACAAGGAGGCTTTCGACAAAATAGGTTGGTAAAACAAAAATATTAAAAAGATAACAAAGATGTAAAATTTAACTTTAAAGCGATTGGTTCTAAAGATATTACAATATTTAATAATTGAAAACGATTGATGGTAATTAAGAGGTAAGGCATCGAGAATCATTTATATGTTTTGTAAATCTAATCCCTACTTTGATTCAACAATTATAACTCAATTGAAAGTTTCACATCCCAAACAATCAATCGGAAAATATGTATTTGATATGCATAAACTCTTTACAAGCAATATTTATCAACAACATTCATCCTTACAAGTTATCCAAGAGCGACAATATATCACATGACAATATTGCAGTAAAAGACTAACTCATAAAACGAAACTACCAGTAACAATTATAATTCAACACAAAATCACATAAAGAAAGCATGACTGAATTTATATAAAATTGAGAAGTATAATTTCTGGATTTAAAAAGAAATCACAAGATGAGAAAGAGTTTAAAACATAACAAACATACATACTTTATAGCCCTTGAGGAAGAATCAAAGTGGAGAAGTAGATGAACTACACATATAATTTCATCTCTAGCTTTACCAAGAGTTCTAGCCTAAGTTACAATTCATTCCCATCATTTGTAAAGAGAAATACAAGAGAAAATTATAATACACAATGATATAATGAAATTCTCAGCCTCCCCCCATTCAACTCCTCAAGTTGTTCTTATATAGGTGATGAAATGGAACTATTATACCAAACTTTCTACCAATTCTTCCACATTTTCGTCTACCAAACTTTTCATCAACTTGCAGCACGTTTTTGACTTTTAAATTGATTGAATTGAGCTTTGTGGTAAACATGAAAGTTGTAGCATTTTGTCTCAGCTTTCCAAAGCCACTAGATTCATGTAATTTGGATAAGTATTCTCTGAGATATGGTCCAAATACCGAACATTGGTCAACTTTCCACCAAACCTTTCACATTTTCGGTCACCAAACATTCCACCAACTCGTAGCAGATTTTTGACCACCAAACTGATCAAATTGGCTTTCTGTTAAACATGAAAGTTGTAGAATTATGTATTAGCTTTCCATGGCCACTAGATTCAAGCAATTTGGACAAGTATTGGCTGAGATATGACCAAAATACCGGACATGGGTTGGACTGAGCAACAACTACAATTTGGTTTTCTTGTGTCTCAATTTTGGCCCATCAAATGTTGGATTTGGGCTTTTGATTATTCTTCAACTTTGTGTAAGATTGAGTCATGTTGCTCCAGGTTTAAGAATCTCTTCATTTTGATCCATATATTGAGAGTTATGTCCATTTTATAATCCTGCAAAATGATTTCCATTAGTCACAATTTAGGGACAACACTTTATTTCAAGATAAAGACTAAACATGCAAAAGAATTGAAACAAATATAAAAGAGGTATAAGCAAAATAATTATGCTAAAATATCATAAAAATTTATAATATTGACCAATTAACGTCAATTATTTATGCTTAATAGTGTACTTTCATACGTTTATCAGGAGGGGAGGATGGATACGCTTGAGGAAAAGGTTCAGTTGATGCAGAGTGATCTCAGCCTGTCAAGGATGGGTTGGCCAAAGTGCAGTTCCTAGAGCAGGGCATGGCAGCAATCCTGGATAAGTTGGAAGCCTTGATAGCCGAAGGAAAAGAAAATACCCATCGGTGTCCATCAACGTCAAGATAAAAAACCCCAATGGAGGAGATAAGAGGAGGAACGCTTGTAGTCGTCACCGGTGGAGGTGGAAATGAGGACTCAGGGAGAGGAGACATCAGGACCCATCGCATCGAGATGCTGACGTATGACAGTGGAGATCTGGATGAGTGGGTGTATTGAGTGGAACACTACTTCTCGTTGATTCGAATGTCAGAAAAGGAGAAGTTAATCGCGACCGTCGTGTCGATGGAAGGTGAAGCTTTCGCCTGGCACTAGTTGGAGGACTTACAGCAGGCATTCCGACCGTGGGGGAAGTTGAAGACCCTGCTGTTGGAATGTTTTTGAGAGAACCAAAAGGGAGTTTTGGAGTAGTTCTTGACTCTTTGATAAGAGGGGACTGTCCGAGAATACCGACGACAGTTCGAGAAAATAGCCTCGACGATGGGGGAGGTGCCGAGACATATACTAGAAGGCCAGTTCATCAATGGATTGAGGCCTGATCTGAGGGCTGAGTTGAGGGCTTTTAGGCCCGTTGGGCTGGATCGGATCATGGGCCTGGCCCAGAAATTGGAGAGTAAAAATGCTATTATGAAAAGTTGGAAATTCGGTTCTGCTTCAAGTGAAAGGAGGGTTGTCTCCGATTTTGGTTATCCACAGTCGAAGGACACCAACCCCTATGGCAGCAAGAAAACATTAATGCCAGAAAAAGTCCTTGGAAAAAAACTAGAGTTCCAATTCCGTCGATTAACTGATGCTGAGTTGTAATCAAAACAGGAGAGAGGCTTATGTTACCATTGTGACGAAAAATTTCATCCAGGCGACCGCTGTAAATTCAAGGAGTTGCAGGTGATTGTGGTGCAAGGAGAAATTGAGATGGCCGAAATGAAAGAAGAACCAACCACAGAGAACAATGAGCAGAGTGCAACTAATTTAGGGGTGGTAGAGCTGTCTATCAATTCGGTAGTGGGGCTGACATCTCCTAAAACTATCAAGTTAACAGAGGAAGTAGGAGGGGTAGAAGCAGTGGTACTTATCGATCTTGGGGTGACCCATAATTTTATTTACCGTACCTTGGTTAAAAAACTTTCACTGCCCATGGAAAACACTAATGGTTATAGGGTCTTACTGGGCACTGGAACTCCAATTAAGGGAGAAGAGGTCTGCAAGAATGTAAAATTGAGTCTGCAAGGTTTGATTATTGTGGAGGAATTTCTTCCTTTGGATTTGGCTGGTTCAGATATTGTTTTGGGAATGTCATGGTTGGAAAACCTAGGCGCAATTAAATTTGACTGCAAAGCTTTGACAATAGAATTCCAGGTTGATAGGGCTAGAGTTAAACTATAAGGGGACCCAGGCCTATGCAAAAGTCAAGCTTCCTTGAAGAGTTTGATGAAAGCAGCAAAAGGTGGAGGGCAAGGAGTGTTACTGGAGTTAAATTCCCTATCTGTTGAGACTGAATCTGAGCATCCAGAAGTTCATCAAGCAGTGAGAGAGTTACTCCATGATTACTAGTCAGTATTTGAGCTGCCCTAAGGCTTACCCCCTTGTAGAGGACACGAACATGCTATAGTTTTAAATGAGGGGATGCAACCAGTGAGTGTGAGACCGTACCATTATCCACAAATTCAAAAGGATGAAATTGAGAAGTTTGTGCAGGAAATGTTGGCTGTTGGTGTGATAAGGGCTAGCAGCAGTCCCTTCTCAAGTCCAGTGCTATTGATTAAGAAGAAGGATGGGAATTGGCGATTTTGTGTCGACTACTGTGTCCTAAATCAAGCCACTGTACCCGATAAGTACCTTATCCCCATCATTGATAAACTTTTAGATGAGTTATATAGAGCTTGTGTATTTTCCAAATTGGACCTTAAATCGGGATATCACCAAATTCGAGTGAAGGCAGAAGATGTTTTTAAGACATCATTTTGTACTCATAATGGTCATTATGAATTTTTGGTGATGCCCTTTGGTCTTACTAATGCACCCTCTACGTTTCAAGCTATAATGAATGATGTTTTTAGGAATTTTCTACAAAAATTTGTATTTGTCTTTTTCGATGACATTTTAGTTTACAGCAAAAGCATGGCTGAACATGTACAACATTTGAGATTGGTGTTGGAGACTCTTAGGCATCATCAATTATATGCCAACCATAAAAAATGCATTTTTGCTCAGGATAGGGTGGAGTACCTGGGGCACATAATCTCTGGAGATGGGGTGGCGGTTGACAATTCTAAGGTGGAAGTAATGCAACAATGGCCCACCCCTAGAAATTTGAAAGAGTTGAGGGGGTTCCTTGGATTAATGGGCTATTATAGGAAATTAGTGGAAGGATATGGTAATATAGCCTCTCCTTTGATAGAACAACTTAAGAAAGATAATTTTGGATGGAATGACCGGGCCGAGGAAGCTTTCCAACAGTTAAAAAAAGCTATGACCGCAGTCCCGGTTTTGGCTCTTTCTGATTTTAGTCAACCATTTATTATTAAGACGGATGCATCGGGGAGTGGATTGGGGGCTATTTTGATGCAAGGGCGGCGACCAATTGCTTATTACAGCCATGTACTTCCCCAACGTGCTCGTTTGAAGTTGATATACAAGAGAGAATTGATGGTTGTTGCTTTGGCAATACAAAAATGGCGACCTTATTTACTGGGTAGAAAGTTTATAGTAAAAACTGATAAAAGGAGTCTTAAGTTCTTGTTGGATCAGAGGTTAGTTGCTGAGGAACATAAAAAATGATTGTCTAAATTGATGGGATTTGACTTTGAGATACACTACCATCCCGATCTTGAAAATAAAGTTGTAGATGCTTTATCTCGTCAACCGGAATATGCTGCTCTTTATTTATCTCCTACCTTTGATAGTAGCCTGATACAAAAAGAAGTAGAAGCTGATGATGAAATGAGGCAACTCAAGGACTCCATCTTGGCTGGAACAACAAAATCAAAAGGTTATGTAGTGATTCAAGACCAGCTATTTTATAAAGGCAGATTGGTGCAGGTTAGTGGTCAGAAATCATTCCAAAATTATTAAAGGAGTTCCATGACAGTCCTTTGAGGGGACATTCAGGTTTGTTAAAGACCATACAACGCATTTCCCATGAATTCTATTAGAAGGGAATGAAAAAGAACATCAAAGCATATGTGGAGTCATGTGGGATTTGTCAACAAAATAAATATTCGGCAATATCTCTAGCTGGTCTTCTCCAGCCTATTCCTATTCCTAGCCTGGTTTGGGAAGACATTACAATGGATTTCGTGGAGGGTTTGCCCAAGTCCGAGGGGTATGACACTATTCTAGCAGTAGTGGATCGGCTAAGCAAATTTGGCCATTTGCTAACCTGTTCATTAGGGAGGTGGTGAGGCTTCATGGTATACCCCGTTCTATAATTACGGATAGAGACCGTGTATTCCTTAGTTTGTTTTGGAAGGAGTTGTTCAAAATGCATGGAACAACACTCAATAGAAGTACTGCTTATCGCCCTCAATCTGATGGACAGTTCGAGATGGTCAATAGGTGTTTGGAGACATATTTGAGATGCTTTGTGGGAGACAAACGGAAACAGTGGACAAAATGGCTTCCTTGGGCAAAATTTTGGTATAACACAACCTATTTTGTTTCAGCCAAGTCCACCCCCTTTAAACTGTTGTATGGACGTGATCCGCCCCCATTAGTCTGCTTCAATCATGGTTCTACTGTTGTTAATTCTGTAGAACAGCCGTTAGAGGAACGGGATGCCATATTAGATGAACTAAAACACCAACTCTAGGTTGCTCAAGAAAGGATGAAGAAAACAGCAGATGGAAAGCGCAAAGATGTCCAATTTTAGGTGGGGGATTGGGTTTATTTGAAACTGCAGCCCTATCGCCAAAAATCTTTGACTCGATAAAGGAATGAAAAGCTTAGCCCTCATTTCTATAGACCTTTTCTACTGGAATCTCAGATTGGACAGGTTGCCTATAAACTCAAATTACCCTCAAACTCATCCATACATTCCGTCTTTCATGTTTTTCAATTGAGAAAGGTAGTGGGATCTTTTCATACGTCTCCCCTTATTCCCCCACAAATTACTAAGGACATGGAGTTGCTAGCAAAACCAGAAGCTGTCAAGGGCTTCCGCCAGTCCAGGGACAGTCTTGGCACTAATTCTAAAGTACTCATTAAGTGGGAAGGTCTACCTAATTTTGAAGCAACTTGGGAGAATTTTGAACTGTTGAAGAATCAGTTTCCTGACTTACACCTTGAAGACAAGGTGGATGTTTGGGTGGGGTTAATGATAGGTTCATGGCTAGACCTCCAATTAAGTTCACTTATTCTAGGTGTAAGAAGTGAATTTAGAATTAGGTGCCCATTTGTTTTCTTTTTCCTTTTGCTTCCTTTTGTTGTTAAGTTTGTTATGCTGGGAATAAGGTTTGGGGACTGGGAGTTAGTTATTTGGTTGCTAAGCTGGAAAGGCTGCTGAGTTGGAAAGGAGGGCAAATTAGTTATAGACTATTAAGGGAAAGAGGAGAGAGAGAGAGAGAAGGGGTAGAGGAATTCTATTAGCATTGTGTTCTGGGGAGAGCTGGTAGACCTCTCGAAAGTCTGTTGCCTCACTCTATTGTTTTCTCTAATTTTCTGGAATATTGAAAGTTGATTCTTATTACTCTATCTACTCAAGATACCATCATTCTAATTTCTCTTCTGTTTTTCTTGCTCTGGCTTGCTAATTGTGCTCTGTGTGAACTAGAACCTAACAGTTTACATTAATTATATATATATATATATATATATATATATATATATATATATATATATATATATATATATATGTTTCTAGCTAAATAACTCTTTGGTTATTTGTTTTTGACTATGTACTTACTAAATTTGGTACCTAAATCATAAACTGGTTCATATGCTGTGAGCAATTGTTTTGTGATCTAAAACCTGTTGAGTGTGGCTCATATGCAAGTGGGAGAGATCCCATATTGGTTAAGTTGCAAAGCATAGGTCTCATGTGAGCTTATAAAAGAAGCCACATGGGAGAAATTTAATTATCCCATTAGAAATTCTCTTCTCTTCTACCCCTTATATTGTAAGGTCTCACATATAAGGTCTTATAGTTTAAGGGCCTTTCATTAAAGACCTTAAAGTTTGTAATATTTATTTTTTCTTCCTTTGATTTTGGGTATTTGTAGTATTGCCCAATTGTTTGAGTAATTACGATTTGGCTTAACTATTCGGGTAATTACAGTTTGGCCCAATAGTTATGGTATTTGTATTGTGGTCCAAAAGTTTGTAATTCTCTTTAAAGATAGTGGAAGGTTTCTTCAGCGGTGCCCGAGGACGTCGGTATTTATACCGAACATCGTTAAATTTTGGTGTTCTTTCTATCTTGTATTGTTGGTTGATTGGTTGCCTCTTTAATTGCTATTATATTCAATTATCTAGCATAGTTTGTGGTTGTGCATTTTGGTTGTTCAGTTGGTTATCGCTTCCGTTGTGCGTAACAATTGGTATCAGAGCCTAAGGTTGTGGATAATGATTGGTTATTTTATTGAAGCACTTGCTACTATTCTGGGCTGTTAAATTTGGATTGCTAGTTATTGAATATAATAGTTTGTTTGGAGCTTGGTTATTGGTGATTTGTGTATCGAGCTTATTTGTGAGAGGTAGTAATGGCATCATCGTCAACTATACCGGAGAAGACAATGACTGTGACAAATGCAAAAATAGATGTTAAAAAATTTGATGGCCGAAATAATTTTGGCTTATGGCAGAGTGAGATGTTGGACGGGTTGTATCAGCATGATTTGGATATTGTTCTGGAAGAAACAAAACCAGAAGATATCAGTGCAAGAGATTGGACAGGCTGAATATAAAAGCTGGTGGGTTGATTCGCTCATACTTGTGTGTAGAACAGAAGAATTCATTTATAAAAGAGACATTTGCAAGCAAACTATGGAAGCCACTGAAAAACAAATATATGAAGGAAAGCAATGAGAATCGGCTGTACCTATTAAAGAGATTGTTCCGTCTCCAGTTGAAACCAGGTACGAGCATCAGTTCTCATATTGGTGAGTTTAATAAGTTAATTGCTGATTTGTTAAACTTAAATGAAACCTTCAAAGATGAAATTAAAGCTATGTTATTGATTGGCTCACTTCCAGATGAATTAGATCATTTGTGCATTACTCTTATCCATGGGAAAGATAAACTATCTTTTAAAGAAGTTTGCTCTACTTTGTTGAATTATGAAATTCGTAAGAAAGATCAAAGGGAACATAGGGATGAGTTAGTAGATACATTGACAGTGAGAGGCGTAGTCAAAGTAGGAAACCAGGAAAAAGAGGAAAATCTTGGTCGAAGGGTAGATTAGAAAAAGATGAGTGTGCCTTTTATCGTGAGAAAGAGCATTGGAAGAAAGATTGTCCTAAGTTGAAAAAGAAAGATAAGGGCAAGGCTGTTTCTGATGCATGTGTTATTGAGTGTGAGGATGATAGTGAGTCAGATATATATCTAGCTGGTCACCCATCCACTTCTGGTTCTGATGAGTGATTATGGATTTGGGTTGTCCTTATCATATGTGTCCACATAGAGGAATGATTCTTTCAGTTTGAAGAGCTTGATTGTAGAGTTATGTATATCGACAATGATGATATTTGCCATACTACTGAGATAGGTTCGATCCGATTAAGGAATCATGATGGACAGACTAGAGTTCTGACAAATGTTCGGTATGTACCGAAATTGAAGAAGAATCTCCTCTCTTTAGGAGCCTTAGAATCTAAAGGCTGTGGGATATCTATTTGAGATGGTATTCTGAGGTATACTTCAGGCGCTGTTGTGGTATTGAAAAGCACTAGGAGGAACAACTTGTATTACTATAACTGTAGTACGGTTATTGGATCAGCGGCTATGATTTCTGATAATGATACAGATTTAGAGATCACGAGACTGTGGCATATGCGATTGGGACATGCAGGTGAGAGAGCCTTATTTAGTTTGATGAAACGAGGCTTATTGAAAGGTGCAAAGACTTGCAAGCTAGATTTTTGTGAGCATTGTTTTCTGGGAAAGTAGAAGAGAGCGAAATTTGGCACCACTATTGATAATACCAAGGGTATTCTTGATTATGTTCACTCAGAGGTATGGGGGCCTATCAAAACTGCATCAATGGGAGGTAGGCACTACTTTGTTACTTTTGTTGATGACTTTTCCAAAAGAACTTGGGTATACTGTTTGAAATCATAAGATGATTTACTTAGTGCTTTCCTTAAATGAAAAAAGATGATTGAGACACAAACTGGCAAGAAGATCAAGCATCTCAGAACAGATAATGGTGGTGAGTATTTCAGTGATCAATTTTTCAAATTGTGTCAAAATGAAGGTATTGTACGTCATTTTACTATTAGAGGTACATCGCAGCAGAATGGGGTGGCAGAACGCATGAACCAGATATTACTGGAGAAAGTTCGATGTATGTTGTCCAATGTTGGGTTGGGCAAGGAATTTTGGGTTGAGGCTGTGACTTATGCATGTCATCTCATTAATCGTTTACCTTCAGCTGCTATTAGTGATAGAACTCCATTGGAGGTATGGTTTGGACAACCTGTTTCTGATTATGATTCTTTACATGTTTTTGGTTCTCCTGCATATTATCATGTGAAAGAATCTAAGCTGGATCCTAGAGCCAAGAAAGCGATTTTCTTGGGATTTGCTTCGGGAGTATAAGGATATCATCTTTGGTGTCCTAGTTCAAGGAAGATTATATCTAGCAGAGATGCGACATTTGATGAGTCTTCAATATTGAAGAAATCAGAAAACCAGACAAAGGTGAATGGTAATCCACAGCAGGTGGAGCATACTCAGCAATAGGTGGAGTTTGAAATGATGACATTGAACCCAATTAGATCTGTTGAGACAGATGATGATACTTTTATGATAGAGGGAGATTTGGGAGATGATGGAGAGGGTTCTACTAAGGAACCTCAACAGCACCAAGAATCTATTGCAGTTGATAGGCCAAGATGTAAGATTTGCAGACTTGCTCAATTTGCTGATACGGTGGCCTATACACTTCCAATTGTAGATGCTGATATTCCTTCCACTTATAGAGAGGCAGTTAGATGTTCTAAAGTTGATCGGTGGAAGATAGCTATGAGCGAAGAGATGCAGTCTCTTCAAAAGAATGAAACTTGGGAGCTAGCTCAACTACCGAAGGGTAAAAAAGCAATTGAGTGCAAATGGCTATATGCAAAGAATGATGGATTTCCTAAAAAGAATAACTTCCGCTACAAGGCAAGGTTGGTGGCTAAAGGCTACACTCAGAGGGAAGGAATTGACTACAATGAAGTATTTTTTTCAGTTATGAAACATTCTTTCATTAGAATTTTGTTGCCCTTGGTAGCTCAGATGAATATGGAACTAGTTCAACTTGATATAAAAACTGCATTTTTACAGGGTGACTTAGAAAAGGAAATCTATATGACTCTGCCAGAGGGATTAAAAGTTGCTGGTAAGGAAAATTTGGTGTGCAAACTGAAAAGATTGCTTTATAGTTTGAAGCAATCTCCCAGATAGTGGTATAAGCTATTTGATCGGTTTATGATGGGTCAGAGGCACACAAAAACCAAATTTGATAATTGTGTGTATTTTTGGAGGCTACGTGATGGTTCTTTCATTTATCTACTCTTGTATGTTGATGATATGTTGATAGCTTCGACGAATGTCGAAGAAATTATAAAGTTAAAGACTTAGTTGAATCGAGAGTTTAAATGAAAGATTTGGGTGAAGCTAAGAAGATACTAGGTGTGTAGATTAGCAGAGATAGAGGGAGAGGCAAGATTTGTTTGACTCAGAAGCATTACCTGAAGAAGGTATTACAGCAGTTTGGTATTACGAAGCAGTCAAAACCTGTAAGTATCCCACTTGCTCCTCATATGAAGCTCAGTGCATCTTTATCTCCTAGTATAGATGAGAAACGAGAGTATATATCTCGAGTTCCATATGCTAATGCAGTTGGTAGCCTGATGTATGCTATGGTATGTACAAGACCTGACATTTCACATGCAGTTGGAGTTGTGAACAGGTACATGCATAATCCTGGTAAAGGACATTGGCAAGCAGTGAAATGGATTTTACGGTATTTGTTGAAAACCGTAGATGTTGGCATCGTCTTTGAAAGAGATGATACATGTGATCAGTATAACATTGGTTATGTTGATTATGATTATACTGGTGATTTGGATGAACGTTAATCGACAACTGGTTATGTGTCTACGCTTGCAAAAGCACCAGTAAGTTGGAAGTCTATTTTACAATTTACAGTGGCTTTATCTACTACAGAAGTAGAGTATATCGTAATGACAGAGGCTGTAAAGGAAGCTATTTGGTTACAAGGTTTGCTGGATGAATTGGGAATTGGGTAGAAGAAGACTACTCTTTATTCTGACAATCAGAATGCTATCTACTTACCAAAGAATCCAGTGTTCTATATTTATATGAAGCATATTGATGTTCGGTATCATTTTGTGCGGGAGATCATTGATGAAGGAAGAATCTTACTTCAGAAGATTGAGATGTCGAGAATCCCACAGATATGTTGACTAAGGTTGTGATAATGATCAAGTTCAGTCATTGTTTGGACTTGATCAACATTGTGTGAATTTGATTGCGCCATTGGGCACATTTGGAGGCGTTGTAGTTGTGATAGAGAATATGGGAAAAAGAAGAAATTTGTGATGGGTCAGCATATTCGTCAAGGTGGAGATTTGTTGAGTGTGGCTCATATGCAAGTGGAGAGATCCCACATTGATTAAGTTGTAAAGCATGGGTCTCATGTGGGCTTATAAAAGAAGCCACATGGGAGAAGTTTAATTGTCTCATTAGAAATTCTCCTCTACCCCTTATATTTGTAAGGTTTCACATATAAGACGTCATAGTTTAAGAGTTTTTCATTGAAGATCTTAAAATTTGTAATATTTATTTTTTTCTTTTGATTTTGGGTATTTGTAGTATTGTCCAATTGTTTGGGTAATTACAGTTTGACCCAACTATTCGGGTAATTGCAGTTAGATCCAATAGTTGTGGTATTTGTATTATGGCCCAAAATTTTGTAATTCTCTTTGAAGATAGTGGAAGGTTTCTTCAGCGGTGTCCGAGAACGTAGGTATTTATACCGAACCTCGTTAAATCTTGGTGTTACTTTCTATCTTGTATTGTTGGTTGATTGGTTGCCTCTTTAGTTGCTATTATATTCAATTATCTAGTATAGTTTGTGGTTGTGCATTTTGGTTGTTCAATTGGTTATCGCTTCCGTTGTGCGTAACAAAACCATCCATAAAAACAAATTCATTTTAAGATTTATCTGGATGGGCAGGCTTTGATATTATCCCAGAGCAAGATTAACGATCGCCCAAGCGCAATGTTGAAGTCCCTTTCTAAACTTGTTGTTGGACAATAATCCTCTGAGACAGGTAAAGTAGATCCAATTTATGATTCAGTCTCTTATCAATAAGACAAAGTAATGGAGTAAAACATGAAATTGACAGGTTGCTTAATCTGTTACCGTCTGTGCAAACATCAATGTCTTGTAAATTTTAAGTTCTTATGAGACTAATCTCTCATGAGAAATTTAAAATCGTGCGACCATTTGTCATGTTGCCTTTATCCTTCTTCAACTTTTCCTTTTCTATGCAAGATTTCAATTAAACAGTCGCCTTATTGGCAGAATGAGGACATAACAAATAAACACGTGATACTTTAGTAGCATGTATTCTGAATTGTCATTTTCTTTACTGATTTTGGTGTGTTCTGACTTCTTGATCTGTAGATTCCATCTGATGGATTTAAAGTAGTTCCTATGTTTCAGATTTATGATCTAATTGCAATGTAGCTTCATTACCAGAGAATCCAACATTTTTTCAGCTTGCCTCGCTTGTAGGAGCTCTACCTGAGGTCAGTCAGCTCCAATGTTATGGCATGAACACATGCATGTGTCACATGCACTTGCCTGTATGTATTTGTAAATATTGGTATTTTCTCCAAATATTGCGAGATTTATCTTCCTTGTGGTCTTAACAGACAACTTCAACTCCATGAAGTTCCAGCAGATGCAGGAGGTACTAGAGGAGATCGGATCAACAACTTCCCCATGTGCAAGCATAAAACTTCACACCAGGCACAAGGCAACTGAAAACAAAGAAAATAATGACAAAATAACAGCAAAACAACTAGACCCAGAAAATAAATGCAAACAACTTCTATTTCAAGTTGTAATATATTCGATGTTAATTTTGTATTGTAATATACGTCGTAATTCTAACTTTTTTATAATACAGGATTTTTAGGGAACTTTTTGGGTTCTATTATTGCAACTTACATCATAATTCTAACATATTTAGAAGGGTATAATGAGACATTAGGATGACTGTTTTGGAATTTAAGATAGATTGGGAATGCAATTCTTTTACAATACAAAAAATTATTAACAAAATTAATATGTAAGATAAATATTAAATATAAGATTAATTTATATTATACATAAATAGAAGATTACTGTGTTTATTTTTGATAATTTTGTAATCAAAAGAGGAATATACAATAAATAATAAGCAGGCGACATGACGTCATTTGTAGGGACATGATGTCATTTGTAGGGGCTTTATTGTTATTAACAGAACCTCGGGGCTAAAAAGGAAACACATAATTCCGTTCCAAATTTGTCTGTCTTAGGCTTTTTTTTTCCTTGTCCGAAAAGATTTCGGAGAGATCTTCCTTGTGCAAAAAGAATTCGGAGAGATCAGAATTTTTGTTTTTTTTTCTTGTCCGAAAAGAATTCGGAGAGATCAGGTCAATGTATATATATGGTAATGGTATTTGGTGCGGTAAGAAATCTCAAAAGCAAACTTCAGTCGTTCTTCTTCAATTCCAATATGCCTCAGCGTAAGCCTATTCACCAACGATGACGTTACTCACAGAAAAAATAGAAGCCAACAAATCGCTTGTGCTTTCCATGTTTGAAAACAACTTAAAAGCGGAGGAGTGCATGGATAGAGCAGAAGATTATTTTAAGCGAGGAGATGTTGTGATGGTAATTGTATTGATTGGTGTGGCACTCACAAAAGAACCACAACACCGTGACAGCCGCAAATATATCCATACATACATGACGCACTTGACGCACATGATGGGATCGAAGAAGAAGATGATAAATTAGTATGAAATCCTGAGTCTTCCTTATCGTCAATATAAATTCATTATTTTCAATGATATTGACAACGCTTACAAGTGCAAGACATCGGCGCTTCACCCTGATAATTGCTCTTCTGCTGCGGCTGAGGGTGCAATCGAGCTTTTTCGTGCAGCATGGGAGGTTCTTTCTGATCCAGTCAAAAGAAGGGAATACGATGATCAACTTATGTCAGCTGAACAATTTTAAGGATCCCAAGTTGTTATTAATTTTTGAGAAAGAAGTGACTTTATTTTTAGCGGAACAATTCCATAGTTTGTTTAACTTTCTTTAAATATATATAAAGAGTAGTTTCTCAAGTACTTAGAAATTCTTTATGTTATGGATGATGATTTGTTTGTCATTGTTTAATTCTGAACGAGATAAACGATTCCACCAATGCCTTCGAACAATGAACAAGGGCGATCACCTCCATGCATCTTGCCTTGTGATATAAGTTTTTGCGCTCTATCATGTAGAAAGCAAACAAATGCTTTGGCCTTGTACAAGTACTCCACATTTCCAGTCAAATGGCAGAGTGACAAAAAAACATAGATGTTTCCACTTATGCTATGACAAATGCCAACCTACTTAAGCAGACCCCTTTGCCATACAACCTCTGCTGCATCCATAGCAGCTTGCACAAATTTTTTGTCTCCTAAAACCTAACAATTTAAATATTTTAGAATCAAAAGTTCTCAGAATCAAAAGCTTTGCTCATTTCATCATTAATCACAAGAGTATAAATAAACGAACCTGCAGATATACGAGCTTATGAAGTAAGGATTTGCAAATTTAGTTCATCACCAATAACAATAAAAGTGATTCTGACAATAAGACTTGAACATTGATGTTTGAAGCCTTATCTAATAGTTTCAACTTTGGTCAAGTGGTTTCGGATATGGTGTGACAACTAAAGTTTCCTCATTCAAATATCTCACATGTTACATCAAACTAAATTCAGCTTGAAGGTCTCACAAGGCTAACTGACCTTAAGATTTTTTGGTCAAATAGTTCCTTGGAACTAATCTTTGGGGAGGTATGACACATCATGCAATTATTTGTATCAACTATGTTGGCTCCCCATGCAAGTAATGAGTAATCTGACCAATAAGAAGTAGAATTGTTAAAGCAAGATAGGGTAACCTGAGCAGCTTTAGAATTGTTAAAGCAAGATAGGGTAACCTGAGCAGCTTTCACAGGGGTAAGAGCGACCCCAGGAGCACAAGGCGCCAATGCACAAGACAGTCTTATTCAATTCCTTCACTTGAAGGGTAATTACCGCTAGGGAAACAGTTCTTAATCATGCAGCGAAGTGTATTCTTGACATCCTCCACCTTATTAGGTTTCAATTCCATGTCCAAAAAAACATGCATAATACCAGCCAGGTCATGTGCAGCACCCCAATATTTTTTCCCATACCATTCATACATTAACGGATATCTTCCCTTAGCCAATCTTCTGCCAGCCCTAATAATTTTATCGACAACTGCTCTCTATACAAACATTATGTCAAATGAAAAAGAGAAATAATCCAATCCTCTTAATGCAGATACATTGGGATGAAAAAAAGAGCATAAGTATTTTACCATGTGGGTGATAGGTATTGTCTCTCTACCAATATTCTTGTTTAAGAATGAACAGGCCCATAAGAACCCCGCTCTTATAAAATAACTCATTTGGCAAGTCACTAGGAAGTTTGATCTGCTCTCAGCAGAAAAAAATTGAATTTCAAAATAAAAACAAACAAAGACATTTCGACTTATTGCGGCAAAATGTTATCAAGAAAGGAAAAAGCTATCTAATCAAATACCTCTTTGAACTGTGTTAAGTAGCGATCAAGTAGGCACTCATCACAAGCATGCTTTGCCACAATAGCGCCGAGAGCACAGACACTAGCCTGCCGACATATGAATGTCACAACGGGATCCGAGGCAGTACGTAGGCGACAAAGATCTTCTCATTCCTCTTTGTTTCACTCAGCAAGTGGAAGGAACTAATTAAGTGAGTCTGCTCATGTTTGTGCACAACCACAATTGAATGATGACGTTGGCATTGAGTTTGAGCAGTATTCAGGGCATGCTGGGCATGAGTCAATTGGGGTGTTATTTGAAATGAAGAAGGGGTACCCCCATGGATGGCATCGAGATTGGTACGTCATCTTGATAGCATTAGAGAGTTTGAGAGTCTAGGTAATAGTGATGATGTTAATGATGATGACGGTGGTGATGAAGATTACAAAGATAATGATGATGGTAGTAATGATGCTAGTGCGCATGTTGACGATGACAATGATAATTGCACTATTCCTATCGAGAATAATGTTGAGGGTTTTGATAAGTGTTTATTTATGTATTACTTTTATATCAATTCGTCCATGTTTCTTTGCTATATTCCTTGGTATTTGTATGTTTTTGTGTGATTTTGATGTTTGTAGGAGTTTTGGAGCAACTTGCATAAAAATAGAGTAAAACCCTTCATTTTCACCTCTGCTAGTGAACTATCTTCTCAGATTTAATTGTATTGATATACAATAAACCCTGATAAGTGTCTATTTATGTATTACTTTTATATCAATTCATCTATGTTTCCTTGCTATATTCCTTGGTATTTTTATGTTTTTGCGTGATTTTGATGTTTGTAGGAGTTTTGGTGCAACTTGCACAAAAAATAGAGTAAAACCCTTCATTTTCACCTCTGCTAGTCAACCATCTACTCGGATTTAATTGTATTGATATACAATAAACCCGATGACATGTTATATATCGTTGGAAAGCTCTCGAAGTCTATTTTTTAGAGAAATTTATGGTTTATGAATCCATTCAGTGTACCAAAAGTTGTAATCAAAACAGTCTGAGAAGTATAGAAATGTTATTCCACAAATCACTGTAGCATGTATAATACGGGACACTGTAGCAGGTTACTGTAGCAGAATATTTAAACACATTTTAGGGTTTTATTTTGATAACTTGAAGTGAGGAGAACGTGGTGGAGGCTGCAGCGCTAGAATTCTCTCATCTCTTGGAGTTCTTGAAGGAGAAAGAAGGCTTGGAAAGAGGAAGAACTACAATCTTAAAAAGATTTTCATCAAATTTGCTAAGTTTTCCCTTTCCCTTTCATTTTCTGGAATGTCTCCACATTGTATTGTATTTGTATTGTGTCTGAACATGTTCAACTAAATCTGAATTGGTTGAGGGTGATTTCAAAGCCCTTGATATGATTTTTGTGAGTTGATTGTGCAAGATATTATTATCCAATTCTCTAATTGAAGTTGCTTGTATTCTTCCATATTTAATGCTTATGATTGCTTGCTGATTCTATTTGGGTGGCCAACTGAATATAATCTGGTTGTTGTCTATTGCTATAGTAGAAATCTTGATCCGTAATTGTATTGAATTTCTAATCATTAGTAGCAAAATTGTGATCAGAGATTGCAATTGGAGAATATAACCTAAGTTAAATAATCCGAGCTTATGTGTTTATTGCTTAGATCAACCTATCTTTCTCTTCGTAATGCATCCGTTGAATTAAATTTAGAGAGCTTGTTCTAAGTTGTTTAATGGATAGAGATTAAATAAAGAGCCTGTTTTATTTAACAACAAAGTAAAGAAAGATTGGGATAACAGAGCTTGTTGTTATCTACGGTTGATAATTTCAATGGTGTAATTGGATGACAATTTTACAATTAATTCACAAATCCATATATTGTGACAGAGAATGATCCCTTAACCAGATTTCTATCATTGATTAATTCTCACTTCAATTAAGTTTGCATTGTGTTATTCTTTATTTGTATTAATATTTCATCTAGTTAAACAATCAACAAAACCCCCCGTTTATTCTGTTTTTGCTTTCGAATAACAAATTCAATTAGAATCAATCCTTGTGGGAACGATATCTTACTTATCACTTTATTACTTGTGCGACTAGTATACTTGCTAGTTTCGAACGCATCAGGTTTGGATGATTTTGTTGTTGATGGCCAAGATGTAGACGGTTCACATTTTGATAATGATGAACAGAGAGAGATCTTGAATGACGTGAACTAAGATGTGCCGTTTACCGTGCCTTCTCTAATTCATTCCACACCTACTCCTCCAGTATACGGACATCAACAAGATTCAGTGTCGAATAATGAGCCAAGAGTAGATGCAAATCGTAGACAAATCATGCAAGTGGGGCTAACACATTAGGTGGATATCACCTATTATGCATTTATCATCCACAGATGGTGATGATACCTCATCGTTTGTAGTTGACAGGCTTGAGGTTGGGGTTGGGTGTAGAGCTTCGTAAAAAGTTATTGAATTTGGCATTAAGATGGAACTTTCAATTCAATGTGAGAAACTCCAATGCAATGAGGTTTGAGGTTGTTTGCCATGCTGAATCTTGTAAATGGCATTTACGTGCCATAAAGGTAGCCAACTCACATTTCTTCCAAGTGAAAAAGTATAAGAACCACCACACATGCTCCGGAGCTGGACTTCACCCAAATCACAAACAGGCAACTGCACATATCATAGGCAAACATATTAAGAGCAAATTCATCAAGGCATCGAGAATATATCATCCAAAGGATATTATTTCTAATGTTTAGGAGTCATTAGGTGTTAATATCACATACAACAAGGCATGGAGGGCAAAAGAGGCAGCTTTGCAAGAACTTCACGGATCTCATGAGGAATCATTCACACTTCTCCTCTAGTACATGTACATGATTGAGAAAGCAAACCCGAGGACCAAAATGTTGTAAGAAACTGATGACGACAACCATTTTAGATACTTTTTCATAAGTATAGGGGCCTCTATTACTGGATTTGCATCATCAATTAGACCATTATCACAGTTGATGTTTCTTTTTTTAAAGAAAAATATAGAGGTACAATTTTTTTGGCTTCTTGTACGGACGAAAATAAACAAATATGCCCCTTGGCATTTGGAATTGGGCATTCTGAAAATGATGACTCGTGGAATTGGTTCATGAGATAGTTGCATGATCATGTTGTATAAAATGTCCGAGATCTTGTTTTCATTTTTTATTGTCATCGTAGCATTGAACATGCTATTCTAGCAGTTTTCCTCATGCACTGCATGAATTGTGCACTCATCATCTGAATGGTAACTTGAAGGCAACATTCAAGGGCAAGACTTTATTGAAAATATACTACCGAACTGCAAGGACATATCACTGTGCTGATTTCAACTATCATATGCGACAAATTGAATCATAAATGTCAACAATAGCAACTTATCTTCGAGAGATTGGAGTTGAGAAATGGGTACGTTCACAGTTTCATGATCGACGGTATAACATAATGACAACAAATATAGCTGAGTCGATGAACAGTTGCTTGTGACACCATCGATTCCTCCCGGTGACATTGTTAGTTGATTATTTTTAGGCCAACTTGTAGCAACAGCTCTATGAGCATCAACAGCTATTTGCTAACTCAGAATCACATCTCTTGCCATGGGCTAACAGATTGATAGACGAGCGTTTAAAGGAGGGAGAACTTATGAGAGTTAGTGGTATATCTCTTACTATGTATGAGGTTAGAGGCAACGACCGTGTTAGTATCGTTGACATGCACACTCAAACATGCACGTGCTGGGTGTTTGATCTTGACCAGCTTCCATGTGCACATGTATTAGCTTTTTACAAACGTATGAATCTACTGATGTGCCATGAGTATTATGCCTATTGGTATACGCCTGAAACATTACTACATGCATATGCTTTCCCAGTTGTTCCTGTTGAAGTTAGTGAGGATTGGGTAGTTCTTGAGGAGGTTCACAGCAAAGTGGTTCTACCGCCAGTCATGAGGAGACCAGCCGGTCATCCTCAGAGGAATCGAATCCCTTCTGTTGGTGAGTCTAGCTTGTCTCGAAATTGCAAGCGCTATGAAAGTTCCGTGCATAATCGTCAAACTTGACGAAACTCAGTTCCACTTCATGACAGTGGATGATGTATACCAAATGAAGGGAATGAGTTATTTTGTCTTTGTAATATTATTTGTTTGATGTAAGCGACATAGTCTATTTTTTTATTCGAATTTGTGGCTTGTTCAAATTAATAACTATCATGTATGTGATTTTGTCATTGTATAAAACATTCATATATGAAACATTCATTCATGTACGTCGTCAATGTATGTAACATTAATGTATTAAACACGACTTAATGTGCGTTGTCATTAAACTAAATATTCGTGTCTGATGTTCATTTAAATTACCAATTGTTTAGCTGTTTATAACTCTATAAGTAACATCAAAGAATATCAACATAGATGCAATCACAGAGCGCACTCGCCTCCATTATACCGTAAACATGTATACAACAGGAAAACATGGGAAACATGTATGTTCTAATACAACCGGAAAAATATGTAAATATCCACAAACTATCTACCCAAAAAAATGTGTAACTAAACATAATATATATAATGCAAGGTGATATCATGGTACAATCATGTCGGGCTGCTACTCAACCTCCACTGAATCAATATCAGCATGCCTAATGGCGGTCGCAACATCCGCTGACACGACATCAGCAATCCTAGTAATGGCCCAACATCGGCAGGCACAAGATCAGCAGGCGCTGTAAAGGTCCCAACCTCGGTAGGCATCGTGATGGGCGTGACGGCCTCCTTTGTCTGTTGATGAAGGCGAGTGACCCAAAGTTGTACCGCCATTCTCCCCCACTGGCATTCATCCGTGAATGCCTTAATAGATGTCAGTGGAACGCCCCCCTATTAGGAACTCAATATACTTCAAACAGTACACGCTGCATGCTCCTCCCCTAACCTCTTGTTGGGGCACCACGGTCTCATCCTTGATGCGCATAATGTCGTATGGGGTTACGGAATAGTCGAAAATACCGTAAAAATCTATTGACACTGATGCGTTCGAAACTAGCAAGTATACTAGTCGCACAAGTAATAAAGTGATGAGTGAGATATTGTTCCCACGAGGATTGATTCTAATTAAATTTGTTATTTTTCAGCAACAATAAACTAAATATGGGGGGTTTTGTGGAATGATTAATTAAACTGAATACGAAGGCAAATAAAGAATAACACAACACAATATTAAATGAATTGAAAATTCAATGAGAGACACTTGGTTAAGGGTTCTTTCTCTGCCACAAGATATGAATTTGTGAATTAACATAGCATTGTAATCCAATTACAGCATTGAAGTTATCAACCGTAGATAACAACAAGCTCTGTTATCCCAATCTTTCCTTACTTTGTTGTTAAATAAAACAAGCTCTTTATTTAATCTCTATCCATTAAACAACCTAGAACAAGCTCTCTAAGTTTAATTCAATGGAAGCATTCCGATGAGAAAGATAGGTTGATCTAAGCAATAATCACACAAGTTCAGATTATTTAACCTAGGTTGTATTTTCCAATTGCAATCTCCGATCACAATTTTGCTACTAATGATTGGAAATTCATGACAATTACGGATCAATATTTCTAATCTAGCAATAGACAACAACAGATTATATTCAGTTGGCCATTCCAAATACAATCAGTAAGCAATCATAAGCATTAGATATGGGAAAATACAAGCAACTTCAATTAGAGAATTGGGTAACAATTTATTACACAATCAACTCACAAAATCCATATCAAGGGCTTTGAAATCACCCTCAACCAATTCAGATTTAGGGACACATATTCAATCAGAATAACAAATACAATACAGAGAAATTCCAGAATTGAAAAGGAAAGAAAGAACTTAGCAAATTCTTTGAAAATCCTCTTTGTAGATGAATCTTCTTGGAATTGTAGTTCCTCCTCTTTCAAAATCTTCTTTCTCCTTCAAGAACTCCAAGGGATGAGAGAAATCCAGAAATGTAGCCTCCTCCCACGTTTTCCCCTCTTCAAGTTATGAAACTAAAACCCTAAAATGTGTTTAAATACTCTGCTATAGTAACTTGCTACAGTGCCCCGTATTTAATAACATGCTACAGTGATATATGGAATTACACATATACACTTCTCATACCATTTTTATCACAACTTTCGGTACACTACATAAATTCGTGAAACGTAAATTTCTCCAGAAAATAGACTTCGAGAGCTTTTCAATGGTATATAGCATGTTATCCGGTTAATTGTATATCGATACAATCAACTCCAAGAAATTGGTTGACTAGCAGAGGTGAAAATAAGGGTTTTACTCCATTTTTGTGCAAGTTGCTCCAAAACTCCTACAAACATCAAAACCACACAAAAACATAAAAATACCAAGAAATATAGCAACGAAACATGGACGAATTGATATGAGAATGATATATAAATAGACTCTTATCAAATTCCCCCACACTTAGACTTTGCTAGTTCTCGAGCAACTACGACAATATGAAATAAAACTAAACCGAAACAGAATCAACAAAAAATTAAAACACACAAATGCTTCATCTTGCAAATAGGCCTCAAAGATTGTACTTAATTATAAACCAAGGAAAACTTCAAAATAATGCACTTGATCAAGAATTTTATCTTAAAGATTAGTTTCGCTTCATTTCAATTCCTCAAGTGTGTGTGTGTAAAGCCATTCTCACCTAATCACTTGTAACCCGGATGAGTTTATGCATAAAAATGAATCATATTTAATATTGAAGATGTGTAGATAAATGAACTCCATAGGCCTGCTTTTCAAGTCACTCTCCACTAATGTAGACATGCACAACACCAAAGATCAAGTAGGACTTTATTAAGCTTGTAACGTTTGGCTTGGGTTAAGGTATGATAAAGGATAATAATTTGGCTCAAATCACCCACAAACACAAAAATCATTCAAGACTATGTAGAGCTCAACCCTATAACACAACTTCATTTCAATTCACCAGGTTACTCCCCCAAACTTATTTAGAACACCCAATCTTTTTTTTTTTTTTTGCAGAAAACAAAAGAAAACTACACCCCCACACTTTGTTGTTTCATTCTTTTTAAGAACACTTAAGGGTATAGATCTCTTATTCTTCTTTTTTTTTTCTCTTTTTTTCTTCTTTTTTTTTTATTACACTTCCCCTCCCCCACACTTAAACAACATATTGTCCTCAATGTGTAAGTACGTGGACGATAAGTACAGATTGGTTTTTTTTTCTTTTTTTTTTCAAACACAATAGAACTCACTTGCATTGCTCATGACACATCCCAACCTCCTCTAACTTCCCAAAACCAGAACAGAGCTCAAAATTTAATTGTGAATGATCTACATGCTCATAGGTAAGGGATAAAGTGTGTGGAACAAATTCATTTGAGGTTAGGAAATCTTTTAGTGAGTTAACAAAGAAAAAGGCTTACAGAGGCTCAAAGGGGTAACTAGGGATCAATGTCAGTCAAGGTTGGCTATTAAGGCTCAAACGGTCCAAAGATGGCCTAAATCATTTCCCCAATGTTGCACAGTCTAGGATTTCGCCTCGAGTGACCATCAAACAAGTTCTAGAATTCATTGAAATCTAAAGAAACATTTAAATTACATAAACTTTCTCTAAGTGAATGATGCGTTCGAAACTAGCAAGTATACTAGTCGCACAAGTAATAAAGTGATGAGTAATATATCGTTCCCACGAGGATTGATTCTAATTAAATTTGTTATTCGAAAGCAAAAACAGAATAAATGAGGGGTTTTGTTGGTTGATTAACTAGATGAAATATTAATGCAAATAAAAAATAACACAATGGAAACTTAATTGAAGTGAGAATTAATCAATAACAGAAATTTGGTTGGGGATCATTCTCTGCCACAAGATATGGATTTGCGAATTAATCATAGAATTGTCATCCAATTACACCATTGAAATTATCAACCGTAGATAACAACAAGCTCTGTTATCCCAATCTTTCCTTACTTTTTTGTTAAATAAAACAGGCTCTTTATTTAATCTCTATCCATTAAACAACCTAGAACAAGCTCTCTAAATTTAATTCAATGGATGCATTACTATAAGAAAGATAGGTTGATCTAAGCAATAAACACACAAGCTCGGATTATTTAACCTAGGTTGTATTCTCCAATTGCAATCTCTGATCACAATTTTGCTACTAACGATTAGAAATTCAAGACAATTACGGATCAAGATTTCTAGTCTAGCAATAGATAACAACCAGATTTTACTCAATTGGCCACCCAAATAATATCCAGCAAGCAATCTCAATCATAAGCATTAAACATGGGAAAATACAAGCAACTTCAATTGGAGAATTGGATAACAATTCCTTGCACAATCAATTCATAAAAACCATATCAAGGGCTTTGAAATCACCCTCAACCAATTCAGATTTAGTTACACATATTCATATAGAATACAAATAAAATACAATATGGAGACATTCCAGAAAATGAAAGGGAAAGGGAAAACTTAGCAAATTTGTTGAAAATCTCCTAGGATTTGTAGTTCTT
>SNVD02003167.1:0-17016 GCA_013180625.2 Boswellia sacra
CCACCGCCGCCGCCGCCACCGCCGCCGCTCGTCTAATCGCTCGTCAAGCGAGATATCTCGACAACGAGGAGGACCCGCGCGTGACGGCCGGCTGTGCGCTATTGTTGTCGCTGTCTCGGCCGGGAAGCGCCTTCCCGAGGTCGGTTTCAATTGTCGGCCGCTCGGGTGCTCGCGCTGCGCCGTTGTTGGGGTGTTGTTATCATTGTTGTCGCTCGGCGGCAACGGTCTACAAGCCGAGTTTTGTGGTGCTGGCCACTCGGTGTGCAATGGGCGGACGGTCGCACGGGCTCGCGCGAGCTCACATAACGAGCTGGAGGGCTCTCGTCAGCCCGAGAACGTCTGATGTCTGGGACAGTCGGCTGACCGAGGCTGAGCTGGAATGCCAAGCGAATGCAAACGAGGCGCATGGCGCGGGTTCCAAATCTGGAAGCCGGCGTATCGCATCGCCTCGCTCGCTCACTCGCTCGTCCGGCCGGAAATGTTGACGATGCGTTCAAAGCGCACTTCTGTCCGCGCCCCGGCCGACGTCCTCTCTGGCGCCGCCCCTGAGGATCTAATTGGAGGCGCGCGTTCGAATGTTCCGGGTGATCGATTGCTGCGGTCGTGCACAGGACCTGTTCACCAGATCAATTGGACCTCGGCCGAAAGCCCTGGAGCGCACTAATTCGATTACGAGTTTTCGCCATACGCACCGGACATAATTTACATCTTATCGCCGAATGGACGCGCCGACCGCCGGCCGTGGCCGCAGGGCCGCCGGCTCAGCACAGAGCTCAGCCGTCGCCCGTCGACTCGCCGCTTCACTTGGGCTGGCATTTATTTGCCGACTCGGCGAAAATTACGTCACCGGACGCTCGGTGCTTACACGACAGCGCGCGGGGGCGAGCGGCGCTATGCGCCAAGTCGTTCCGAGCCTCACGGTGACAACATGCGCGCGGGCGAACTGCGGAAAGGAGTTCGCCGGGCCGATGCTGTCTTCTTGCCGCCTGCCATCTATTACCACTACTGTTTGATTGAAAGCGCGCGAGTCAATCTTGCAGAATCTAAATCGAGGCTCGCGCTCGAACTGAGTTGGTGGCGGAAGGCGTCGATGATGATGACGATGTCGATGACAATGACGATGAGGATGACAATGACGACGCTCGCAACACCCGCGCCAGCAGACTGTCGAAGGCGCAGAGTTTAACAGATTTCATGGCGCCGCTGACGTCGCCGAACGGGCGCCTCTGTAAGTCGGGAAAGAGGGGCCCGAGGCCAATGAAAGGAGGGGGCTGATAATTTGCCTCCTTATCGCGACCCAGTGGCTTCAAGCTGCACGCTCGCGAGCCACTACGCGCCGCTGCACCGGGCCAACGGAAATGGGAGGCGCGCTCCACTCGCCATAGTCAAAGTCGGCTGAGTGGCGCTCGCCAGTGCAGACAAACGACGTCGTTGAGTTGGGACGGCGGGGGCGGCGGGGGCGTCGGTGGCCGTCCTTTTTCGGGTTGGGGCGACAAGCGGGCGCCAAGAAAGAGAGAGAGCGAACAACAGCGACGACGTTGAAGATGACGATGACGCGAAGGACGCGGACGTGGACACGACAAGTCGAGTCTTGCCGAGTCTTCACGAATCCGCCCGAGTCGAGCCGAGCCGAGTAGATCGCGCGCGACCTGCGTGTGTGCCACTTACCCGGTTGAATAATAGTTGCTCTTGGACGGCGCTCGTTTGGCTCCAGCCGGCGCTCCGGTCTGCTCGCCGCTTTGGGTCCATTTTTTGCGCTCCTCTGTACGCGCGAACGCGCACAAAGACCGGCCCAGATGAGGACAGTGATGGCGTGGAGCGGAGTTGTCGGGAGAACGGGGTGGATGTTGGCTCGTTAATTCGACTCATTGAGTTGCTATGTGAAAATTCCACGCGTCCAAGCGACGGGGGCGCTCGCTCGACGGAACGCAGCCTCGTGGCGACGGCCACTGTCCATCTCATTAGCGGACTCCTTCTCAGTCACTCGCACCGAGATCACACCGCTCGCATTCACACTCCTCACACGCGCTCGCCGTGTCCTATTGTCCGCAGCGCCTCTCTGGTACCCATTTCAAGGGCGCTCGCATGCACACACACACACACACACACAAAGCCTTGAAAGAACTTACCCTCTGTCTGGCCGGCTGTTGTTGTGCTGCTGACGGCCGCACCGGTTGCAGCGCCAGTCTCGACCGCCAATCGCGTCGAGTTCGACTCCAGCGTCTGCTCTATGAGCTCCCGACTCTGCAACACCACAAAAGAGGCACGTGCCACGCACTTGTATTGCGCCGCGTCGGCGGCGCGCAGGTGTGCAAGCCGCAGACGCGACGTTAGCTTCAGCTGCTGCCCGTTCAGCGTGTTCTTGATCTCGAGTCGGGCCGATTTGTAGATGTGGTTGTTGTGATCGTGGTTGTTGTTGCTGTTGCTGTTGCTGTTGCTGTTGGTGCCCGCGTGTCGCTCGCTTTCTCCGCCTCCGCGACCCTTGAGCGTCACGTTCAGCACCGCCACGGACGCCTCGGGGTCGTTCTCAATGAGCCGCTCGTTCTTTAGCCAATCAATCTGTATGGAGATCACATTGATTGGCAGCCCCGAGCTTGCCAACGACCACTCGGATGGCTGGCCGCCTCCACTGGGCGGGCTTTCGTTTCCAGCGAGCGCCGTGTCCGCCGCTGCTCGACTTGTCCACTTGAGCCGCGGCCTCGGCAGCTGTTCGAGCCGACGACTCTGGGCCGAGCCGCTGGGCGTTGGCGCTAGGCGCACTTGGCACTTGAATGTCTGCTGCTGGCCCACCTGCTTGGTGACTGTCGGGTTGTCGAGTTGCGTCTGAAATTTGAGCTCAAACTTGGGCCGCGTTGGAGGCTGTTGATTATCAATCTGTGTCGCGTCGCCGGCGAGACTTGCTGGCGCGGGCGTTGCGCTTTGGGCCCTCACTTGAGGCAGCTGTAGCGCGCCGGCAACCACGACAAGCGCACCGATCGCCACCAAGGCAGCTCTCTGCACCAGTCGACTTCGGCACCCGCGCGGGCCCATATTTTGTCGGCGCCTCAATGTCGGTGTGTCGATGAGTCGGTGTCTCATTAACACGAAGATGCTCGCCACTCGCCCGCTGCTGATATCGAATATCACCTCCAGCGGGCCCACCTCGTTCGCAGCCTCACTGTCTCGCGCACTGGCTCTCTCTGGATTGACTGACACCCACTCGAACCAGCAGATAGGTGCGCACGCATCGCGTTCTTGATCGAGGTCCGCAATCGATCCCCTGGAGTGTGAGCGGCCGTCCACTTCCTCTTCCTCTTTCGGATTGCCGATTATATGGAGGCACTGGCACACTGACGACTCCTAAACTCGCCACCGACTCGTTGACTGGCTGACTCACTCGAGCGCTGACTAACTGACCGGCTCGGCGGCCACCGACGGCGCGCGGCCGGCGACGATGCAGAAGAATCTCGCGCGCCTGCGCGCAGTTGCGTAATGCGTGCGCGCGCCGGCGCCACTCAAGCAATGAGTCACGCGGGCGCGCGGGGGCGTGCGCGCCAAATGCGCCGCTCGGGCCGTCTCGAAGTGGGGACGCGCCGAGGTTCACTCTGGCGGCTGGCTCGCCCACTTGAGGAGCAAATCAAAACGCTAACGGAACAATAATGAGCCCGGCGTCTGGTGGGCCCGATGAAGATGGGCCCATGCGCGGCAAACTTTTGTCCTCTTCGCCCTCTCTCTCCCTCTCTCTCTCTCTCTGTCTTAAGTGAGAAAGGGAGCAGCACTGAGAGTGGACTGGCTGGCGAGTGGACTCGCCGCCTCGCTGACCGACTCGGTGGGCTTGGTTAGATTGTCTTCACAGCGCTCGTGCCATTTCAGTGCCTTCATTTCTATTCTGTCGCCAATTCGCCGGCACCCGTCCGAGAGGACGCCCGCCCACGCCCCGGCCAGGCAATTGAATTGGATGGAAAACAATCCGATCGGGCCTTTCGTATTGTTCTAGCCTTGAGGCCCAGTGAGCGAGCTAGCCGGACGGTGGGGACCGCCGGTCAATGCTGCCCAAGTGGAGCATGCGTGTGCTGGGCGACGAGCGCCCAGTCCAGTGGCGCTTCACGGATTTGGTCTCGCAGCGCACCTTTGAGCGGACACTCTCGATTGGGAGCCGATCTCATGCGCGTTTCGCTTATATATCGCCACTGACTCCTTGATTAAGCCGCCCACGAGGCCTCGCCGGTCACAAGACCATCAGCCAAAGAGCTTCCGGGCAGCACACTCGCCCGACACGGGACTTGAGGCCGCGAGAGAGACCCATTTCCATGCCGCCCATCGAATTGGCGCCAGTTCGCGGGTCTAAAGTTGAAGATTACAATAAAATAGAGATGAGCAAGTGAATTCCATTCTGTATTCAAGTCTCGCGCGTCTCCGCGACACAAACTAACCCGCATCGGCGCCGCCTGAATGGATCTCTCGGCTCGCTCGAGTCTATGGGCGCGCTCTGCATTACGAGCTCGGCGCCATCGCGGAAGTCGACGATGTCGTCGTCCTGGGTCCTGTTGTTGTTGTTCGTTCTCGTTTTTGGCGATGGTGGCGGCGGTTGTGGTAGTCGTGGTGTTGTCGCCGCTTGCTGCTGAGGGGCGTAGATGAGAAAACAATTTTGCACACTCAGTAAATAAGTGTGCGAGCGTTGGCGCGCAAACGCCAGTATGTATATGAGTCTCTGGGCACTGGCGGGCGAACACCTTGGCGCTTCCGGCATATCGAGTGGCGGCATCATCGACTCTCCTCATGGCAAGGCCGATCGATTTTATTTTATGCTCGCGATGGCGGCCGAGCGATATGCCGATGCCGCTGGATCGCGCGATGCCGCTAGGCGACAATCGCTCAGGGATCCAGGCGAGCGCTAGAACGCCGCCCACAAGGCACAATCATCACCACTGGCGCGCACGCGGCGCCAAGAGCCAATCTTTTTCCACTTTTTTCATGGATTAGAGCTCGCCGAGATGGCTCCTCGGGCACAGTCGCCGGTGTTCGCTTGCCATCGCGGCCGCGCAGAGGCGCAAACTCGACTCTGGCGACGCACACAAATTAAGTGGCCGCCGACTTGAGATCCATTTCGCCCGCCGAGTTGGCCCACTCTTCCGGCGCGCTCGTTTTCTCTTCGGATCGGCCGCCTAGCAGCTGCGCTTTTTGTGCCAGCATGTCAACTTTTGCCTTCACCGAGACAACCTTCTCTTGATGCTCCTGCTCCTACTCCTCCTCATGCTCCTCCTCTTCCTCTTCCTCGTCCTCTTCCTCCTACTCCTCCTCCCAGTCCTCACGGCTCCGCCTAAGAGCATCTCCGCAGCGCACTTCCGCCACGCCGAGTCCAATTCTTCAAGGCGCCGCCGGCACAACTCGAAATTATGACTCATCCCGGTGACGAGAGACGCGAGCTCGGCTGGTGAGCTTCCGAGCGAGCGCGAGCCCGCGAGAGGCGCCACGAGCCAGATAAGTGTTACATTCATCTTGTGCGGCTCTTTCTTGGGCCCGCGTCGAGACGATGTCGTCGACGTGGCGCTCGTTGGCGGCGCCCCGAAGATGCTGCACAATGTCGCGACTCGCGAGGTAAGCGCCAGCGAGCCTCCTCTTTGTAGGTCGCTCGCCGGACGCTCTCACAAAGGCTCGCCCGGTGGCTCTGGCGACGGGCGCGACCATTTCATCATCGTCTCGGTTGGCGTGAGTGCGCCCGAGAGTGGCCGACTCGAGTCCACACGTATGCGCCCCGCCAGACTTGGGCTCATTATCAGGGCCGGCGCGGCGCGGGCTGAATATTTGCGCCTCGCTGGCGATGAGTCTGGCGGCGGCCGCGCAAGGAAGCCGAAGGCAAAAATTGTCACATCTCCGCCACCTCTGGCGTGGCCGCGAATGGCACGGCCACGCCATGACATCGCGCGCGTGGCCGTTCTGCATCGGACTGGCGCCACGTGAGTGAGTGGGCGCGCATGAGTCATCGTCTTGCGCAACCGGGCGCACGAGCGCGCGGCTCGATTATTATAAACATTAAGGTTGCAGCCGACCACAATGGAGAGTGGGGGTGCCGTCGGCCGTTATTAGGCTCACAACTAAGCGGGGCGCGTCGGCGGCGGCGGCGGCGGCGGCCCGGCGGCGCAAGGCGGCCAGCCAGCGACGCCCGCGCACCCCAAGGCGCGTTCGAGTCAACAATGCGTCACACGAACGCTTGGCCGCGTCCCGAGCGCCCGTGCACACGACAACAGCAATCACCACACATCAATGGCTCCTAGACCTTGCCCGTGCGCCCACGTCGGCCGTCTGGAGCCTCGCGGATGCGAACGTCGGCCCGCGAGGTGGACACAATCCGAGACAGATCGAAGCGGCGGCGCCCAGGGCGAGGGTGTCGGCGTCAATAATGGGCGCGCGCGCTCGCGGGCGGCCCGGTGCAATAATAGTAATAGCGGGCGTCTGAGCGCGCCACACAAGGGGCGTGTGTGCTCAATAAATGGCACGGAGTTGCGCAACCGAACGCGAGCCGCCTAGGGTGGCAGCAACAGACACAGACCGAGCGACAGACACAGACACCGACACACATGTGCGCGACCCGATGCTCAGGTCCGACTTCGGCCATGGCTCGAGCACGTGCGCGGCTCAAGCGCCCGCGAAACTATTAGACGCCTCGCCTTATCCCCATCGACTTGCTTGGCGCCCGCCCGCCCGCTTCCGCCCCCTCGCCCCTCATCATTGGCACCCAGCCAGCGCGAGCACGGGCCGGATCGGAAGTGGGCGGGCGAGCGGACGTGCAAGCTGCTGGCCACTATGACGATGGCCTCGATGACTCACACACTTGCCGGCGCTTACTCACCCGACGGCTGGGCCCATTGAGAGAGCGGCGCACCGCTGAGGTCCCCACTAACAAGTTGCAGTCCAGGCGGGCGCATGTCAAGCGGCTGACGACATTGGGGCCGAATGAATGGATTGGCCGCTCACTCAGCCGCCACCAATAAGCGGGGCCGTCGGCAGCACCGGCGGCCCGGAAGTTGGCGGGCTCCCACTGGACTGCGGCCGGTGGGCCACACGAGTGAGCGCTTGCTTGTTGCCCTCTTCCACTCGGAGTTGCGTGCCTTTTGCACGCAAACACAATTTGGCGCGCGCACACAATTTATCCGATTGCCGCCGCGGTCGCTGTCTGAGTCCTCAGAGAGGAGCGCAGCAATTTAGTCGCTAACGAGCGCCGGGCGGAATATTTTTCAAACGAGCCGCCGACGCCGCCCGTCGGCGCGCCTTCGTGTGAGCTATTACAGAAAACCTTAACCTCGATGAGACCGAGAGCAATGTGAGCCAACCAATTGAATTGTGCCAGAGTGAATTATATGTGGCTGAGGGCGCGATTCAGCCAGCGCCGACCACGGCGGCGACGGCAAAAATGTTGATTTAGTTTCGTGCTGGTCGCCATTGCGCGTCCCTGCGACGAGCTATCTGTGTGGCTCGTGTCTGATGGGCCCTCAGTGGTCCGACAGTTCGCCTGCTCCAACGTTGGCCTCTTTTTCTTCCGCTCCCACCAGCCAGTTCGCCTCATTGGGCCTGGCAGGATACCAGACAGTCTCGTGCGCGCGGATGTCAAATGGGCCGCGACACTTTGCAAGAGATGAGGTCCGGCTCGCACCATAGTGTCGAGAGAAGCGCCGGCGTGGGACAAATCCGTCGACGCCTGTCCAAGTGCTCGCACTTCCACCACACATCGTAGCGCCCACGCTCACACAATCACACCAGTTTGGACTTGGCACGCTCATGCCAATGAGCACCAACTGGAGCACGGCGCCAGATCACTCATTTGGCACAATTATGCAACTTGATGAGCGATCACTGTCGCGGCTGTCACATAGGCGGCCTGTCGAGCGGCTTCATTTGGAGTCGCCGATTGTGGACTGGGTCGGCTGCCCGAGAGAGGAGCAGTGACAGGGCCGAGAGTGCGGTCTCGGCTCGATGCGATTGAATCAATTTGGATCGAGTGATGGGCTAATATCGCTTCCTCGCGCCAGCCCCCGAATGAGAGAGACAGAGAGAGAGATAGAGCTCAATTGAAGTGGGAGAAAATCCAACAATGACCGACGTTAGATCACGTCCAGTAAAGTTTCACGCGCACAATTGCCGCTCGCATTATGGTCGCGCCCCCACACAAGTAGGCACTTTCGCAGCCGTTGCCACGAACATCAATCGTTCGTGTGTTAGTTAGCCGCCAGTGATCGAGATGCACAGCCGCGCGACACGTCGCGCGCTAGATGGCTAATATCTGTCAACTCGAGTTCGCTCTATAGATTCCAGGCCTGCGACAGACGAGCGTTATCGGCTCATTGTTGGTACCACTAGTGCGAATCCTTATCTGGAAGACATTGTGAGTCAGCCTTGTAACATTGGCTGGGTCATGGCAATACAGTTGCATCGTGCGAATGGAAATTAGAGGGGGCCCCATTTGTGATCAGCGCGGTCACGGACGAACAGAGACAGCATTAACAATCAACATAAAGTTCATACAACACACTCTGGTCTAGACAACTCTGGTCGACTCAATCCAATCAGTATTGTAGTTTTTGTTCTAGGGTTACACGACGGCAATGGAACAGATAGAGAGATGGACAATTAGACTCCCTAAAGTGACTACAGCCCCCGGAGCTCGAACAATCTGAAGGCCGATGTTGGTTCGGTTGCGCTCTCGCGAATGCGAGTCTACGCCTATTTTATGGCAAGTCGCTCTCTCGCCTCCATTATTGGCGCCCTGGTATCGCGCTGCAAACTGCCGACAAAAGGACTCAGTTATGTTCCAGCGGACGTTAAGATAAACTCGGTGATAGGAGCTGCCATATTTGCTATCTACTTAGACCCTCTCTACTTGCGTCCGTCTTGGAGGTGATGGCATATGATTGTGAGCCACTCTATATAAATGTATATTTGCTCTCGATTCAGTTGGAAGGCAGAATGGACAGACACTGTTAGAACTCGATGATTGCCATCGTCAAGGACGGCCCGAGAATTTGTTTGCGCAACATAGTCCTTGACCTCTGAGTCTGCGTCTCGCGCAGCAGAGATTAGTCTAGATCATCTATTTTGATGGGACTTCCGGTTTAGAACGGCTTTTTTGTCCGATCACTGGAAAGTAGAGCACTAGTACTCAAAAAAGAGTTCTAGCAACTTTTAAACCAGCTCTCATTCTAAGTACTCCATCTTTAATATCAAGGCACTCATACAGCCGTGACTGGACTGGATTCTTCTCTTGTCTTGGTCATAGTTGGTAAAGACATCATCATTCTAGGTGCTATTGACATTGACATAAGCTCCTGGAACAACAACTTAGCCGCATAAGGTATCTTGACTTGAGATATCTGAGTCTTATTTTTGCAGCTCTTGCATTCATAGGTGTTGTTCCGCAAGTTCGCATTCGCCATTAGACCACATAAATCGCACACGTGAACTCGATAGGGATCGGAGACTTCGAACAGTCTCTCTCGTAAGAACTGTGCAGCGCCGTGAGATATTTGACAGTCGCGCTCCATCTCTCCGAAACGTAGACCTCCATCTCTGGCTCTACCTTCCATGGGTTGTCGCACAAGTATCTGCACTGGACCACGTGCTCTGGAGTGGATCTTGTCGTCAACCATATGCTTCAATCTCTGATAATAGGTGGGTCCGATGAAGATTTGCGCGTTGACTTTGCGGCCTGTGTGAGCGTTGTACATAACCTCGTAGCCACGAAGATGATAACCGTATTCGGCCAATAGGTCTGAGATCTTTTGTACGTTTACTGTATCGTTAAATGGTGTTGCGTCACCAATCTCACCCTTGTTAGCTGAGACTTTGCCCTGTAGGCACTCAATCAAGTGGCCGATAGTCATTCGAGAAGGGATGGCATGAGGATTGATGATGATGTCTGGAACTATTCCTTCTGATGTGAATGGCATATCCTCTTGTTTGTAAGAGATTCCACAGGTTCCCTTCTGTCCATGCCTTGAGGCAAACTTGTCACCAATCTGAGGTATTCTAACAGATCTCACTCTTATCTTACAAAATTTGTTGCCTTCGTTGTTAATAGTCAACATAACTTGATCTATGATACCGCTCTCACTGTTTCGCAAAAATGTGCTGGAGTCCCTCTTGGTATACCTTCGCACGCTTGTATCTAGTTCGTCTTCGTTCTCTGGCAACACCACGGTCTTTCCGATGATGACGTCGTCGCCAGATACTCTAGTACCTGGAGCGATGATGCCGTCGTTGTCTAGCTTATCATATATGGCGTTCTTCATACCTTGACATGTGGCTCGATCTGGTTTCTCGAACGTCTCAACCTGGTCGCCTATTCTTTTGACCTCACTGTCTTTGTAAGATCTGTAAAATACAGATCTGAAGAAGCCTCTATCTATGGCTGATGCATTTAGAATAACAGAGTCTTCCTGGTTGTATCCTGTATAAGACATAATGGCCACTATAGAATTGATTCCAGCAGGCAGCTCTCTGAATCTGAGGTATTCCATGGCTCTAGTGGTGACGAGTGGTTTCTGTGGGTAATATAAGACATGCGCTAACGTGTCCATGCGTACATGGAAATTTGTCATGTAGACACCCATTGCTTGTTTACCCATAGCAGACTGGTAAGTGTTTCTGGGGGATTGATTATGATCTGGGAATGGGATGATGGATGCGCAAACACCTAAGATCATCGAGGGGTGAATCTCACAATGAGTATATGTCGAGCAATATTGCTGTTCTGAATCGTTAAGATCCTCTGGGGTCATAGCGATCATAATAGTCTCCTCTTCTAGAGTATCGACATACTCAACAACACCAGTTGCAACAAGTTCATTCCAACTAAACTCATTGTAATCTCTGTTCTTCAACTCCTCGATGTGGCTTCTCTTCAGGAGCAACTTCTGATTTTCAACGATAAGTAAGGGACGGCAAATCCTGCCCGCGTCAGTGTATATTCTTATTTCTCGATCACGTATATCTCTGACCATAGATACTTCAGAGACGACTACATCCATCTGCCTTCGAAGTTTCTTGAGTGTACTGATCAAATTTTCCGGCTCTCTATGAATTCCAACCCAACAACCGTTGACAAAGATCTTGGTTGCATCAGCAATAGCGGAGGGGGCAATCTCTTCAATGTTATCCATGCTCCATTCCTCCAAAAACTCTAGGATAGGCGATGGTTGAGAGCCGACAGAAATGTAAGACATGAGCGCAAGGTTTTTTACCAAGCCTACAGCATGTCCTTCTGGTGTTTCTGCAGGACATATCATACCCCAGAGAGTGTTGTGCAATTGTCTGGGTTTGGCAAGTTTTCCGTCGCGTCCAATAGGTGAGTTGACACGTCTCAAATGTGAGAGGGTGGATGCGTAAGTCAATCGATTGAGCACTTGTGAGACTCCAGCTCTAGCTTGATGAGCCTTTTTCTGGTCACCCCAGTTACCAGTGGCCAGAGAGTATTTGAGGCCATCCGATATGATTCTTGTCTTGATTGCAAGCTCTAAGTTGAAGTCTTTTCCTCTGTCAATATATTTTTGGGCGTAGAGCTTAACTTCTTTTATCAAGTTTCTGAATAGACCGCGGAAAAGATATGCAAGAAGTGGACCAGCGAGATCTAAACGCTTATTACCGTAGTGATCACGATCATCGAGTTCTCGTCTTCCTAGGGCACCGAGAAGCAATCGATGGACCATGTATCCAAGGTAATAAGCCTTCTTCGTTTCACAAAACCCACTGACACCTACGTGAGGCAACATTTCTTTTTGTAATATTTCCCTTGCATATTTAACACGTCGTTCCTTGGTCACACCCGGTTTGGCACCACGAATACCAATAAAATTAAGGGCTATCTCTTGGTCCTGAACGACGAAAGCCTCGTCGAGAGAAGGCTTGACCATTTCCATCATCTCCGGGTCTTCGAAGTCATAAATAATGTGTTCGAGGATATCTCTATCGGAAACAAAGCCAAGAGCCCTGAATACAATGATGATGGGTATCTCTTGCTTGATATAAGGTATGATTGAGACAATACGCTGACCAATGGTCGTTTTCTTGGCTCCTTGACTGCCCCTACTCAACAGATTACACCAGAGAGTACTTGTGGGTCTATTTGAATGCTCAATACATGACCTGCATTCGGCTTTGTAGGCATACTTGGAATCTTTCATCGAAAAGACATATACTGTGTTGGACGCCATTTTTTCTTGAGCGATTAGGACTTTCTCGGAACCATTGATGATAAAATAACCGCCCGGATCCAGAGGACACTCTTTGACTTCTGCAAGATCACGATCACTCAGGCCATTGAGATGACAGTACTCTGATCTCAACATGACGGGGACTTTACCGATGTAGGTCTTTTTGTGTTCGCGCTCCTCTTCGGAACCATCGGGTTGAATGATTTTCTTATTAATATCTACATAGATGGGCGCAGAGTAGGTGAGATTCCTTAGACGCGCCTCATTGGGCATCATGGGCGCTGTCTGACCATCTTTCTCCCAATGAGTGGGCTTCGACAAGTAGATTTGGCCAAATTTAACTGTGTACTTGGTTTGAGCTTCAATCTCACCATTGTGATGCTGAGCCTCGCCTTGTAGTTCGATCTGAGCAGAATCTTCGACGATCCGTTGTACTGACATGCAAATGAACTCGTTGAAGGAATCGAGTTGTTGTCTGACAAGACCCTTCTCGTCGAAATATGACGAGATCACAATCCAGCAGGCTTCTTGCCACAGATCAGGTGAGATCTCGTTGTCATCGGGCGAGTGGGGCGGCGACGCGTCAGCATCGTCCGGGTTGTACATGGCTGTTGTCTGGATTTGTATATGTCAAGAGATAAGGTTGGAGGTGAATTTGTTTGCTGTTGTGTATAAATGACAAATATTGTGAGTAAAATTATATGACCTGAGCCGGCCGTTGATGGCTGGGAATCGGGCGGGACATGAGCCGGTTTATTTGGTAGCCATGTGCAGCAAAACACTTGCGCGCTGATGCCACGAGTGGGCCCGTGGCGGGCGCGATTTTGCGCGAGTTCAACTTCGTGCGCACGATCTTGCATGGCCGTGTACGATCAGTGTGTGGCGTTATGACGTTGGCTGAAATGTGATGAGATCAGCAACAGTGTACAGATATTCTAGTTTGAACTTTGTCGTGAGCTCACCGGTCGTATCAATCAAACAACCAAGTGCAGTATATTTAGGCCCGGCTGGAGAAAGTCACATAATATAGCTGGTGGTGGGCCGAGTTGTTATGGTCGACAGTATCGCGCAAGGCACGCACAGTGTACGATTGGCCCACGCGAGCGTCGTTCGGGGCGCAGGTTTGGGAGTAGAAACTTGCTGATCCAAAGATCCGTATTTCATGAGCACAGCCCAGCGAGAGAGGTTACAATAACAGGCTGCTTCTCCGGCCAATATTGAGTTTTGCTAGTTGACGAGCCAGCTATCGCTGAGCTGGCTGGAGACCGGATGTTGCGAGCGAGCCGCGACATCTGCGTCGCTTTTAGCCCTGGCGACGTCTGAGGCTGAGGTGGAGGCATAGGTTCAGGAGCCCGAGGGCTTGTTGGCCGGTTTAGTGCCACTCTGGTTGGCAGTGTGCGAGAGTTGGAGTTGGTATTGCGAGGGTGGGGGGCGGAAGAGGCGGGTGTTAGTTTGGTGAGTTTGGATCCGCTCAGCCTGGCAGGGGCTCTGATGCAACGAGCCTGACCTTGTGCGCAAGAGCTGAAGCAGAAGTCTGGCCGAGGCCACCGAGCACTGAGATGATTATTTGATGGCACGGCCCCCCAACTCAACCGGGCCGGCCGTCGTCAGCGAGCCAGCTCGCCGCTTTGTCGCTCCATTTGGCGCCTGCTCATTCTCGGTGATGTACGTGTCACACACACGCACACACAAACACACACACGCACGCACAGCTCTCAGCGAGAATTGACACCGGACTCGGCGAGATTTCGATGCGCGCGCTCGCCAGATACCTCGGAGCTAGGCTCCAGTGTATCGAGTTACATAGCGCTGGTCGGTGAGGGTCAAGCGGTCCGCTTTGGCTTGTCCTCGCGCGGGCCGTAAGCAAACTTTCGCCCAGCGTTGGTTACCACGCCGCTTGAGCCGGAGCGCTGCTTGGCGAGGCCGGCCACACGTCCGGCTCGTGCTCACGAGCCGGACATTCGGGGCCCCGGGGCGCCTGTGCGTCGGCTATATTTGGTCGACCGAATGGGCGCTGGCGCCGCCGACGGCCAACACTTTGGCCGTCGGCGGCGGTGGCTGTCTTTTGTTGTTGTTGCTGTTGTGGATGTTGATGTGGTTGTTGTTGAGTTGGCCAGAAGCGAGGCGGAGGAGAAGACGGCTGAGCTCGCTGGATCGGCAGACCCTCGTCGGCCTCCACCTATGTTTAAGTTTGTCCAACAAGCAGAGCAACCATCATTAATCTAGCCGGCGCGTGAGTTCGAGCGAAAATCCGGACTTGTTCTTCGGCGTGGTGGCCATGGCCGTCGTCGTCGTCGTCGTTTACAATTGTTTCAGACGAGGACGAGCGAGGGAGAGAGAGAGACTGCGCGAGCCCAAACCTCGTATAATCTCAAACCTCAAACGGGCGCCTAGACGAGCAAGTCCAACGGCCGGCCTGACGTTCTTGCCGGGCGCCCTAATGCTCACGTTGAGTGCGCGAGTGCGATAAGCTCGCAAATTAGACGCTGGCCGGCGCTCGTGCTGGAAGCCTCAAACAATTGACGCAGTTTGCAACTCGAGAACTGACTGCGGCCCGTCAAGATGTTTGCGCAGTCGCTTGCCGGCGGCCAGGACACACAGGCGCCATGTCGCCCAAGCGACGTCGCGATCGCCGCTATCACCGGCCTCGGATACGAACACTGTGGGCAATAATGCGCCGCTGGGCGACACTTTCGCTCCTCGAGCGAGGCCGCCACTCGAGACGCTCCCGAGCGACGGCAAATCACAAGCCAATTTACATCTAGTCATTTACATTCACACCCCTACCGCGACCGCCTCCTTGCAAACCGACCGGCTCGCCTGGACCTCGCCTCGAGCGACGCCGGACCGCGACACTAATGGGCCAGTGGCCACTATAGTGGCGCCCGCCGCTGGCCGGGTCCGCGTGCAAATTAACTGTCTTGGGCCGCTACACTGGCGCAAACTCAATGGGAGCGCGCCTCAATGAGACGCTATGTGTGAGTGTGGGTCTTTACTCGCGTCACCACCAGGCACCGACTCTGTCTCGTAGCGATTAGAATGGGCGGCCGCACGGCGACGATAGGCACACACTCATACACTCATACGCTCACACAAACGCACAATGCGCGCGCCGTGTCCGTTTCATTGACTCAATCCTCTGAGGCGCGTCGTCGCCTGGACAAATCTCGGCGCCAAGCCACAAGCCCACCAACGATCGGTCATCATCACGGTCGCCCGAGACGCGCCCGTTGAGATTATCGGCGCTGAATGAGGCTCTACTTCACATGAGGCCGGCGAGCGCGGCGAGAAAAATCATCTAGGCCGTATGCGCGCATTCCGCCCCTGTGGTCATGGTCGTGGTCGCGGTCGCCGTCTCTGCGCACACTCGGCCGGCCTAGTTTGGGTTCCGACTTGGGATTTGAGTGCCGACTTGCATCAACGAGCGCGCCCGCGACCACTGACATCTCGAGCCAGTGGACGTCAGAAGTGTGAAGCGGGGCCGGCAGAGAGGGGCCGCCAGCGAGGAGCCGCGCGCTGCCCGCCCGCTCGCTCGACAATCGGCCGCGCACGCGAGCATAGTAATCACGTCAATCGACTAATTAGATCACAATCACTAGCCGGGCCGGCGCGCGCCACTCGCCAAGGCCGAGCGCAAAAGTACTACGCTCGCCCATCAGTGGCGCTCGCGTTTTTAGCCTGCTCCTTAATGAGCGCGTTGGGCGACCGGGGCAATCTCACGAGCTGGCATAACGCGCCAACGTCGGGCTGGGCGTGTGCCTCTCAGCGCCGGGGGCGGCAAAAACTTGGCCCGCCTCTGGAGCTCGAGGGCCGAAAGTGTTGAAAAGGAAGAGAAGTAGGAGGGGGAGGTGGGAAACGGGCGCGTGCGCGCAACACTGTCGAGTCCTCACGCAATGCTCTTGAGCGGCCGACTTCTCAACGCCCCCGCCGAGACGCCGACGCTCACGACGGCCGGAAATTTCCTCAATGTTGGAGCGAGAGCCAAGTGCCGACGCCCATCACTTGCCTGTCTCATTCAATCATCGGTGCCAGTACTCTTCCGTCGTTTGCCCGGCCGCCCGGCCGCCCGCCCTCACTCCACTTGCTCCTCTGGGTTGCTTGCTCTTTGGGCGGCAGTCGAAGTTCGGTCACCGCCGGCAGTCCTCCACTTGGGCCAATTCAACGCCAGATCACCGGCCGTCCACTCCGCCTCGACCCAACGCGGGCGCGCGCAGATAATTTGTGGTAGTTGCCCCGCAGCTGTTGTCTCAATCGATTCCCGCCCACCGTCACCACCGAAGCGCCCCCAGCCGACTGGCATCGGCTCGGAGGACCGCCCCCAATCCAATCAGGGATATCGCGCTCGCTTGGCTCCATCGCTCACCCCACTCACACCACGCGCAAGTACAGACATCGTCGACCAACGACCGTGGCCGTGGTCACCACTCTCACACCATCCGCCCCCAATGAAGCCCAAGACCGATCAGGCTCGCGCATAGACCGCGTGTTTGGGCCCGGGCGCGCATGTGGGTGCGGGTGGGTGGGAGTGGGTGTGAGTGCGTTTGTACCCATTAGTAACCATGACTTCGCAGCCGGTCGCCACCGGTGGGCGTCCCACAGAGGCGACCGACTGCCGGCTTCTCGCAGTGTTCTCGCAGCTCGTGCGACGCCACTCAGGCGTGTCCTTCGGTGTCCGTCTGCATGTGCACGCGCGCTCGTTGATCGCCCGCGCCGGGCCCACAGTATCGAGGTAATCCCAGAACGAGAGCGAAAAAAGCGAGCCTTGAGACTACAGCCTTGAGACTTTTGAAAGCGCCAGAGTCTGTGTGTGTTTGTGTGTGTGTGTGTGTGTGTG
>SNVD02003169.1:0-17660 GCA_013180625.2 Boswellia sacra
CGCCTCAGCCTCGCTCTTTCTCTCTGCTTCTCTCTCTCTCTCTCTCTCTGCTCGTCCAACCTCAACTTGGGCTCGGCTCGCGACTCAGCGTCGCTCCGAAGCCAAGCTGCTTTGTGTGGCTGATGAGCTGAATAGTTCGGGATGCCCACCTTATCCGCGCTGACTCGGAGGCCTGCACTGGCTTCCTTCAAAATTTCGACTGCGGCGCTCTGGCTTGTTGAGGTAGCTCGAGTGGCGGTCCGAGTGATTCGTCGAGACGTCGGCGAGACAGTCGATCGAGCAGCCGACAGAAGACGCGCTTGCACGAGGCCAGCTCGGCGGCGAGAGTGTGCCAGACCTGGGCGGCTCGGCTCGAGGCGTTGGCGTTCGTCGGCGAGAGCGCCGAACTCGGCGGCCCGACGGCCGATCGGGAGGCCCACACCACTGGCAATTCCGCGCCTGTCGCCATTGGCGCCGCCGCCGACAGCCGGACGGCGCGCAAGGAACTGCTGGTCGCGGGCGCCTCCTTCGAACAAGGGACAGCTCGCCCTTGCTTCCGATCGGCGGCGCAAGTGCCACGACTAGAGCGGGCTCGCCGCGCCGCACTTGCTCCTGGGTGACGGATATGACGAGCCAGCGAGCGCGCGAGTGGCCATGAGCCTGGCCGAGTGCTCCGAGTCGCCTGCTGCTTCTACACAAGCGCCACGCGCGAATAGGGTGTGACTCCGCACGGCAGGACTACAGCGACACCGCCGCTGAGAGGCTACAGAATCCATGATACACGAATCGTGTCCATGTGCATGTGCATGTGTGTCTGAGTGTCTGTCTGTCTGTGTGTCTGTCTGTGCGTTTGTGTGCGGCTATGAGTGTGTCTGTCTGTCTGTCTGTCTGTGCAGTCAATCCTGCGATCGAGCCGTGGCAAGGCGCCATGCGAAAGGCGGGCTCCAAGTGAGAGCGCGCGGGCGCGATGGAGCGAGAGCACCATCGAGATAGGGACATAGGTAGAGAGAGAGAGAGAGGGACGCGTTTCAACTTGACGACGTGGGGGATGCTGATTCAGCGTGGCCAGTCCGCAAGCTGGTCGGCTCGGAGCTCTACCTAGCGGCTGATTGAAAACGTGTTCCAAGTCGGCGCCGTCCTCGACGCCTCCGGATACGGGAACAACCACTGCGCGACTCATGATTGAGCCAATCAGACAGTCAGTCAGAGAGACTCCAATTCTATCATCTCTCGGTTAACGTGTTTTACAATCGGAGCCCTCCAAATCTGTCGGGCACACAAGGATTTTCATTAGAGCTGATGCTCACACCTCAGATTTAGCGCCAGACCGCGTGTTGAAGAGCACTTCTCAGCCCTGTCCGTACGAATACCTCTTTGTTGTCGCGTTTTCGTGCGGGGAATTCGTATCGAAATTCTGACTAGTCCTCCTTGCTTAATGTACAGCAAGGTGTCAGTCCAACTCGATGATGGTCAAGCATCATGAGAGTGTATCCAAACTGTCCTCATATAGACAGCCCTTGTACGTATCCAGAGATAACGCTGCCCGTCGAGGTCGTTATCAAGCGCGACAACTATGGATATGCTTGAACGCCTTGTTGCATGATCGTCTGGACCGACCACATCCAGTGAAGACACCAACTATCGACTCTGGTGATCATACTACCTCCAACAATGGTTTTAGTTTTTTTTAAAGAAATGTTTCCTGACGTTGTCATGGGCTAGAAATGTAGGGTTGTGTTCAAGTCTAGTCGGGAAACTGATCATTGATCTACGTGACTTGATTGGAGTGTAACCAAGACTGACAAATCAAACCCGCGCAGCCTTGGACCGCGTGCTTCGAGAGGCCGCTTTGTGTGCGCCATTTCATAACATTGAGCTCGTTTCCCTCTGTTCTGACAAAATCACTCGCTCTTGGAAGCTCTCTTATTATTTCTTTCCAACCAATATCGTAAGGAGTCCAACATTGTGAGAGAAACCATCACCTATTGAGATAGCACTCCTCTGCAACCAAACATGTCTGGCACAAGATGGCTCAGGCTCATGGTCTTCGACTTGGACTGCACGTTATGGCCATTCCATGTCGATATGTTCACCTACTCACCCCCGTACAAGAGAAAGAATGGTCAAGTTGTAGACGCTGGAGGTAAGTAGTCATACAAGATCCGTCCTTCGCGTTTTTCGATATAAAGAATATAATCTAATATAAATTTCCCCACTCAGGTGCAAAGATGCAGACCTACCCAGAGACTTTGGAAGTGCTCGAACACTGGTCTAAGCAATGCGAGATTGCTGTCGCCTCTAGGACTTCATACCCACCCGGCGCTGAGTCTCTCTTGAGGTTATTCGGAATGGACAAGTACATCAAATACAAAGAAATCTACCCTGGTTGCAAATTAACCCACTTTTCAAGGTTGAAGGCAGCATCAGGCTTCGACTACAGTGAGATGCTTTTCTTTGATGATGAGCGAAGGAACATCAGAGACTTACAGGGAATTGGAGTCGAAAGTGTGCTCATCGATCCGGATGTCGGTGTGACAAAGAAACTCATACAGGATATTGTAACGAAGAAATTTCATGGCGCCAAGCTGATTTAGTCGACTTTCTTCAGGCACACAACTTAGGTTTCAGAAACGATTCGGCTCGAAGAGAGAGCCAGTGTATTTTATCACCCTTCAACTGTTCGTATAAAACTAGTCCTAGCGAGCCTTTGTCGCTTGGGTTGCTTGTTATGTATTTATCACATCTATTCCTAGCATGAGGATTTTGCAACTTCAGTCAAACCTAACGAATATCGAGTTGAGACCCCAAAGAGTGGCATCGTGCAAGTTACCTGAATTTTGGCTCTTCTTTTTCGTGTCTGGCGGAAGTTCAGGTCTGTGGAAATTGGTTAATAGCTCTTTGAAGAGAGACTCATACGATAATCTTATTGTATCTAGGAACTTGTGCAAGAATCGTCTATCAACGCCTGCCGTGAGATTGTGTTTCATATCGAAAGGGTCTTGTATGTTCAGGACGTCTCTGTGAGCAAAATCAGGATCGTATAGAGAGCTTTCTTTAAAATCTTTAAATTTCATGATCCTACCCGTCCTCATAATCATGATACTATCTCGTGAATACGGAAACTTGAGACAAAATTCAAAAAACTTGAGTAGCAACAGTGCTACAGGGTCAGAGTTTTGAGATGGTCCATAGCATTCTTTTTTGAGACAGATCAAACAATTCCACTCCTGTCTGGTCAGGGCGGTGAGGGAGTGTTTGACGTTATGGCCTTCGACTTCCTCGTGCTTCAAGTAGTCCTCTCTCATTTGCTCGACATTAGGCAATAACGGTTGGTCGACTGTAACACAAAAGAATATCAACATGCATACTAAAGCATAAGATGATAGACAACCCGAAACCTTGAGATCGTGCACCTGAACCCAGTACTTCAGAACCATCGCTAGAAGATGAAATTTAGGTTCCAGATGACATAGGAACCGCGTCCAGACACTGTTGAACGAACCTAGAGCGTTGGTGGAAAGTAAAGATATATCGCATTGGATTTCCTGCTTGTAGGAACTAGGTACGCGAGGTTTACCAGATAGAAATATAAGCTTCGCTATGGGACATCGTCGACTAGGAATGAAGGCACCTACCACTGGACTACATCTTGGGGTGCGATATGCAATGTTACAAAGAACCCTTTCGGCCTCCGTCCTACTGTATTCGTAAGGTTCGTAAGTGTATGAACCGATGTATGTGAGAGGTCTCAATCTTAAATCGATGTCTGAATTTCTGAGACCTAGACCGTTAATCGATGATCCAAATACAAGTCCCTGGTATACATTGTCATGGTGGTCAGATAAGCAACCAATAATCTCTCGGACTAGATTCAGTCTTTTCTTATAATCATCACCGGTGAGCTGAATCAATTCTCTCAGTTCCACGATTTGATGTTCAATAGTAGCACATCTAGCTAGTTTTTTACATATCTGCTCTGGTTGAGTATGATTGACGCCTATAAGGTGGCTTATTCTATTGAATAGACAGGCAAAATGACGACGAGTTCTTTCATACTTGCGATCTCTCTGTGGCAGTGATCTACCATTTGTGCTTTGAATTTGCGCATTTGATAGTTGACTGACCTTTTTGGGTTTGGATTTTGGCATGGTATTGTCTTGGCGATGTCTTCAAATCATCCGATGTCAGTTTGTGTTCGACAGGTAGACTCTAGTGCTCTGTGATGTTACATTTGGGCATGAGTATGTCAGCTACTAGACCACGGCCTGTATCAATCATGTCTTCTGAGATTCTCAAATGCGTTGATTGTCTTGAGCATTAAGCTCGAATTGTAGATGCAAAAGAGAGACAAGCGAAAGATTCCGCTAACATCATTTGTGCTTGAAAAGACCTCACCCCCAGCTGCTCCAATGAAATGTCATGTGGATGGCTTCAGATCGCCTGCTCAGCTGCGAACGATTGTACGAATGCGCGGGCTTCGAGTCTCCGAGCAGATAGCCGGCTCTTGCAAAGTTTCCGGGGTTTTATGGCTGCAACGATTTCCGCGAAAAGCATTGTTGTTTGCTGCCCACACGTAGTTTCCACATTTGCATCTTCCGGACTTATTGTTCTATCTCATTTGTCATACACAACCGACGAATCTCCGAGCAACATCTTACCCTCAATCTGGTATTCATCATCTGGGTCTCTTATTTCATCACACTCGACAGAATCGAACAAACTCTCAGTTGCATGGGAGGGCACATAGAGAATATCCTCATCAAGTTTAGCTTGACTATTAGTGTTCTAGAGCACTGAAACTACTCTATCTAGATCATATCCTGAGTATCGACGCACCCACTAGTGATTTGTTCCACCAAATTATCTCTCTGTGGCCTTCACAACTACTTCCCGATGGATCATAGTGCTCGTCTAACCAACATAACAACCAAGGCCAAACCATTTCGATAAAATACTGAACAAAACTTAGTAACACCTTCGAGTAGTACGTTTGTTAGAAGAAATCGAGATGTAGTCCCCACACAGTTATCCTGAAACTCTTGACTGACAAAACTCATGGTCGCTTATTATAGAGTACCCAAACAATAAAGTAGGATCAGATAGAATATCCACACAATCGGAACTATGCACATATTGTTACATGCCAACTAGATGATGCCAAAGCACTCCGTGTGACAACATGGATAACAACAAGTATCTCATCATCATCAACATCGCAGATGGACAAAACTTCCCTGTCCCAGCTGGCACTCCCGATAGAGTCGAGGCTACCGTGTTCGCTGAGGCTAGATTCGGAAATGAGTCAGTGCTACGTAGTGATCCCATAAAGCTGACAAATTCTAATCCAGAGTTCATAACGGAGTTGGCCTGGCAGCTCGATCGAAAAAGTTTGCATCAACTACGCGTTGAACGGAAGGCAATCAAGCTACAAGTTTTCATCCAGACACGTGAGCGGAGAAAGAGTTCTCAACAATCCCCTGAACTAAGTACAACTGCCAAAACTAATGGACTAAATGACACCCATAAGGTAGAACTCATAGGCTACACAATACTTGACCTGCGCACAGCTCAAAGAAGAGAGCAACCAAAATTCAAATGGTTCCCATTGTTGAATCCCAAGTTCAGAAAGCCATCTTACAATCGACCGGAAATACAGCTTGCAATCATACTTAACTGCTTGGACGAAGATGTGCCAAAAGACGCATCCAATCAATTTTCGTCCTTATCATCCCTCCCGCATGGTATTGAGGGAGATGTGTCTCTGGACCTTACGGGTCAAAATACAGATGAAAGCTTAGGAGATTCGAGACTATACACGACATGTCTAGATGTTACAAACAAATCCGAATCTATACTGATTAATGATGAAATTATTGACAATGACATCATAATCAGATCGAAAGATGGAGTTTTCTTCGTTTACGATGCCAAAAATCCCCATAGGTCCAGTCTCGAAGATTGCGACGAGTGTTACGAACTCACAATCACAATACCATTCGCAACTGGACTAGACTTGTTTGTGGGTGCAGCACACCAAGACTGCCAATTCTACTATTCAACCATTATCTTTGGTTCTACTTTCAGGACCGATGATTTCAAAGACCTCAATGCAATGGATCCCAAGGAGATCGTTATAAAGATACAAACAACACATCCGGCAGCTCTGGCTACCTACTTCGAGTTGAACTCCAATCTGGATATAAAACTCCATAAATCAGACGGTCGCTGCATCGCTATGTCAACAATCCAGCTCAATCAGATATGCAGTCTAGATCTCAAATGTCGGTCTTTAGAGGGTATATTTCTGCTCCAACTTCCTGATGAAACAGAGCAGCACCCAGACAAGAAGGAGACAATCAATCCCTCAATGGCTGTTTCAATTGTTCTTGAGAAGATTGAGTCATTTACTTCCGGTCGACACCAATCCAGCTTGATGACAAAGCATAATAGAGAACTACAATATAACCAGAGCAGCAGGACAGAAGATTCTTTTGGCCCTTCACATACTTCTCACCAGTTAACTGTTGATGAAAGTAATGATAGTGAGCTGAGAGATGTTGTTACGAAATTGAGCTCTAGTCATGAGATATTAGTCAAGGATCAAGACAACATAAGTGATGACGATCATCACTATTGCTTCACCATAGATTTGAAGAAATTCTCCTACACACCGAGCCAAAGACTTATCCCAACTCTACGAGAGTTAGTCATTAGATACTCGTACCCTTTTTTTGGCTATAAGGATACCATAACTACAGACGCCAGCATCCCTATCAACGCAACTAGTTCTATCATAGTGTCCGGGTTTTGCGAGTTCAATTTCGCTACTTCTCCAGAACCTCTCTTCACAGCCTTGACAGAAATACCACTCGATCTTGAGATCCTTGCAGTCGACGAGAGTAGACTCAGAGAGTTAGACAATGGAACTGTAGAGCGCGTTGTTGCCATGTGTACAATGCGACTGGCCAGTATTCTAGAGCTGACTCAAGAACAACTATGTACCCTCAGTAGCAATCCGATCAGTAAGTCCACTTGTGTGCCTATCTACGCTCTTGGCGGTAATGAAATAGGCCAACTACAAGTTTATCTTTCCCTCAAAGATCTGGGGAAGCCCACTTACAAATTTAAGGCATCGATAGAGAACCTCTGTGACAGTTTTCGGGATCTAGAACAACCAAATGATTCTCAAATAGAGAAAACAGATGCTCCCGAGCTTCATCGATTGGACAATTTCATAGCGGACACTAAGAGAAACATTGATCTTTGGAAAGAAGATTATTTCGAGAAGGTTTCCAACGAGCTCCGCCGTCGTGATACCGAACGCTTCAAGCGCCTCTACCAGAGAGTTGAAGCCAAGGAGGCGCGTCGTGATCATGAATTCAAGCAGAAAATGGACGAGTTGTCTAGTCTCGAGATGAAATTCAGGACTTCTTTGGCATGCGTCGAAAGTCTAGAGAAGATGCTGACCGATAGTCTCGATCATCTGAGGTCGAAGAATTCCTCCTTAGAGAGTAGAGTCACAGCAATCGAAGCAAAACTTAGCCAAGTCATTAGTAATGGGTCGAACAATGCGCCGTCATCCAGACTTGTTGCATCAACTCAGAGCTCTCTCGAGGAGAAGAGCGAGCGAGGCATGTCTCTCACTAATACGAATGCGACCGCACTAAACAGAGTCACAGCGCGACGTTCGAGTTTGAAGAATATCGTCAATAATGTCGGATTACCGGCGCCTATAAGGAGTAGCAGTCTAGTCAGGAGGCCGTCAGAAAGTTCTACGGCAACCAGGATTGTTAGACGAGACATGGGAGCTCAGAATGTAGTCAACGGAGTTGGCCCAGCCAGCGTGCGCACTAATATGACCAGATTGAACCTGTCTCGGGAGACACAAGAAAAGCTGAATAATCTGAGGAAGAAGAAGGCTGAACTACTGAAGCGGGGTTGTAAGCCTAGTGACGAACTGATTCAGGAGATCAACTCTTTCATCGAGAAACTTGCGTGCTGAGAGTGCGTGCACTGTGTGGATCACATCACCTGAGAGTGATAATTTTAACTTGTTTTTACGAGTTCTTCAATCAGACAGACGACAACATCAACTTGATGGATCTTCGGTATACGGAGAAAGTTGTGTGAGCCGAGGCAGCTAACCAAGGATACAACTAAGCATAATTGACAACTCCCTTTCCATCTTTGATTCAAAGCTTGGTCGCGCAATAAAAATCTCTGCCCACGCAATGCACGGGTGTTGTGCTGTGCGCGAGCGCAGAGGACTACGCAACGAAAGTTGAAACCCGAAGTCTGCAGAATTTGATGGAAACTGTTATTCCACTTGATGATAGCACGAGCTGGCGACAGGTGAGTCGGGCTCGTTGAGCACGAGCTTGAATATGGGCGTTTCAATTGACTAAGAACGCAAAGGAGGCTGAGCTCTTGAGAGCGGATAGCTCACAGCTTACAGCTGATGAGTACGAGGACTCCAGCGGCGCGCGCGCACGGCTTGCACAATCTCGCCCAAGAACTGACTAATAATAGTTCAAGTAGAGTCCATTCTGTCTGGCAATCAGGTGACCCGTACCTATGCCCTTATATCGGATCATTTTCATGTACTTAGAGCGATCCGCGTAGTGCGACTAGGGAGTTGACTCATACAATTGTATTCGCGTCTACTGAGAGAAAGAGAGAGAGGTAAAAAGTTTGCGATAGAGAGGGATAATTTTGGCACATCCTCAAGATCTCAAGATGGAGCTGGTGCAGTTTGTGAGCACAGGTTTGATGGCGATGATTGTGGTGAGTAGTTTGGTGATCTGCGACGACAAATGTGAGTCATTGCGTCCGTTAAAGAACGAGCTATACTCGACCAAGACTACATATAATGCGGCCCGCAACTTCTTGCGCAAGTTGGACGACGATGATTTGCCCTCATCCTTCGACGACGACTCACTCGAAAAGGAGCACAAGAAGCTGAAGAGGAAGGGTTGCGTGCCTGTTGTGTTCTACTTCATCGGACGCCACTCGGCGCGATTTCCAGATGCCGAGGATATCGAGAAGTACAACAAGGACTTGTACGAGCTGGTGGACAAGTTGAACTCGAGCGCGCGATCCGACTGTCGGGGCAAACGAGACGCTTTCTTGCGGTGGCGCTCGAAGATGGTGCCTAAACAGGACAACCTGATCACCGAGTTGGGTGGTCGCGAGGAGCGAGATATCGCTCGCCGCTTCAAGCGCCTGTATCCGGAATTCTTCGACGCCTCTAAGAGCAACGTGACTATCGGCGTGACCAGCAAGATCAGGACCGCGCAAACGGGCGCCGAGTTCTTGCGTGAGGTGGAGAACCTCAAGCTGAGCCAATGCGACGAACAGTCAACGCCCACGCACGACGTGGACGAGGCGAGCTACAACGTGGACAAGATCCTGGAGGCTGCTTGTTACCGTCACCTGATGGACGCGCACCGCAGGCCTTTCCTGGAGTTCCACAAGCAGTGCAAGAAGATCGCCGCCGCTGCGGCCGCCTCTGCTGCGGCCAACAGCACGAGTAGAGCGGGCGAACAGAGGCCAAGAGCTAGAGATCCGATGTTGGAGCGCGTCAAAAATCCGCGAATCCTACGCGAAATGGCGGATCGCGTTGCCACGAGGCTGGGCCTTGACAACAGCGGTCCGTCGACGCCAGTGACGCCGGAAGTGCTCAGGAGCATCTACGACATGTGTCGGTTCGAGAGTGCCATGAAGAACGCGTCCATTTGGTGCACTCTTTTCGATGAGCGCGACGCCGAGGCTCTTGAGTACATAGACGACATGTCGAGCTACTTGAAGAGCGCTTACGGGCGCAATGCGAACACCCGCCAAACGTGCCCGCTGGTTAAGGATCTGATTGAGGCCCTGGAGGCTGGATTGGGCGACTCTTCTCAGTCGTCGTCATCCTCATCGTCGCCGCAATCGTCAGCCTCGTTGTCGCGGTCGCCATCGTCGTTGTCGTTGTCATCATCGTCGTCATCGTCATCCTCATCGTCATCCTCATCGTCGTTGTCGTCACCGACGCCGAGATCGTACTTTTACTTCTCGCACGCGGGCCCCATGAAGAAACTACTGGCCACCTTTGGCGTGTTCCACGACGACGATAGCTTCTCTGAGCGCCGCCTGGCCGCCTTCGAGCAATCGCTGCGCGTGCCCAAGCATCGCGCATGGCGCACCAGTCTGATCACGCCCTTCTCGGCCAACATGGCGTTCGTGATGTACAAATGCGACGGCAAGCCCAGATTGCTGACCACCGTCACCGAGCAGCCCGTCAAGCTGGCCGGCTGCAGCGGCGACACTGACTGCAAGCTCAACGAGTTCTTGCGCGCCTATGGGCCGATGCGACGCTGCGACCTCAACGAGGTCTGCGGCGGCCCAGCGGGCGCGGGCGACGACGCGGGCGCCGACTGACGCCGCCGCCAACTAGCTGTACGAATGGAGCTTTATTGATTGAATTCATGGCACAATGTTCTCTGGTAACAGTCTCAAGTGTCAGGTGCAGCACCTCGTAGAGTAAAAGATGTCTACGTAAGATTAGTGTGACACATACAGTAGGCGACACATGTGATACTGTGTGTGTCTGTGTTTGTGAGTATCCACGCGTGCTCACTGTCTCAGGTCCACTCCGTCCAAGTTGGCCAGCACGTAGAGAGTGGAGGCGAAGAGGGCGGTGGCACGATCGAGGAAGTCCGGATTCTCGAGGTCCATTGTGTCGCCGGAGGTGTGATGGAAGTCAAAGTAGTGGCTGTTGTCGTTGAACAAACTGAGGCCGGGCACGCCGGCGTCGGAGAAGTAGGTGATATCGCTGCCCTCGTAGTCGGCGTTCAGCTCCATCTTGGACACCCGGGCGCCCGCCACGAGCAGCGTCTCCTGCATCACGCACTGGCCCAGCCGGCCCATGTTGGCGTAGGACAGGCCGAGCGGCTTGAAGGTGCCCTCATCGGACTCGATGACCGCCTTGAAGTTGTCGAGCTCGTGCTGGTGGTCCTTGAAGTACTGGCGCACTCCAATGAGGCCGGGCTCCTCGGCCGTCCACAGGATGGCGCGCATCGTCCGGTTCGCGCGCAACTTGAGCTTTGCGAGCACATCGAGCGCCTTGTACGAAATCATCATGCCGCCGCCGTCGTCCATGGCGCCGGCCGTATTGTACCAGGAGTCCATGTGGCCGCTCACGAACACCACCTCCTGGGGCCGCTCAATGCCCTTGATGTCGCCGACCAGGTTGTACGATTGCACGTCGGCCGGGTGCTCCGTGTGGATGGACAGCTTGATGCGCACCGTCTGGTTGCGGGCCAGCCAGCGTTCGATCAAATTGGCGTCCTCCACGGTGATGGCGGCCGTCGGGATGCTCTTGCTGCCCGCGCCCGCGTGCGGGCTGTTGATGGAGAAGCCGGTGACCGAGCGCACGAGCGCCGCCGCGGCGCCGTGCTGGGCGGCGCGCAGGGCGCCCCTGGTGCGGTACTTGACGCTCTCGGGGTACTTGGTGAACTTGTAGTTGAAGACGACAATCTTGTCCCTGAGTGCGCCCTCTTGGCCGCGCCTGTCGAGCTCGTCGAAATCGTGCACCAGCGCCACCTCGGCGTCGAGCGGGCCGCCGGGCCCGGGCGTGGACACGCTCTGACCCAGCGTCATGATGCTCATGGACTTGGGCACGGGCGCGCTGATCTCGGAGGCCTGCGCAACCAGGCGCCAGGCGGGCACCATGGCGGGCTCACGGCGCACCCACTCGAGCCGGCTGTCGTTGGTCATCTTGGCCTCCATGTGGTCGATGGCGCGCTCGAGCGCAACCGAGCCGCTCATGCGCGGCCCGAAGGTGTCGCAGAAGAGCGCCAGCTCGTCGTAGGTCGAGTGGCGGCCGGCGCCCGCCAGCGTGTAGTCGACGATGCGCCGCACGTCCGGCGCCAGCGAGCGGATGCGCTGGCGCACTTGAGCGAACGGCTCGAACTGGTCGCATTGCGCCGACTGGGCGCCATTATGAGCCGCGTGATCACGTCCGCCCCCTGGTTTTCCGCGTGGGCGGCCGCCACGCGACCCGCGGCGCTATGATGCTGGCCCAGGACCGCGAGGGCCGCGACGAGGAAGAGGAGCCTGGGATGCTTGGGCTCCATTACGACGATGATGATGATGATGATGATGATGATGACGACGACGATTGGCGTGCAAGTGGCTGATTGTCCGCTCGACACTGACGCCTCTGAGTGGGCTCACTAGCGACTAGAGCGACCGGGCTCAACGTCAAGTGAGTCTCTCCTCTTTGTTGTGGCCGCAACTAACACGAGGCAAAGGCGCCGGCCGACCGAGCGCAGTTTTGCGCGCGCTTTCGCTCGTTCAATCGCTCGTCGATGGAGGACGAATGTCGGTCAAGTCAACAAGAGGGAACACGACAACAAGCGGGCGCGTTATCGATCGGCGAGCAGGAGCGCCGGCTAGACTCCGTTGGCCAGATCATGCCCACAGAGTCTGGGCGGCGCGCGCGTTCGCCGCTGCCGCCGCCGCCGCCGCTCGCCGACGTCCGCGCACGGGCGAGCGTGCCGCTGCAACAGGTGACTGACTCCAGTGGAGGCGGCGCTCGCCAATCGGCGATTACGTAACGCTTTAAAAGTGTCGAGATGGCTCTCTCTTTTTCGGCGGCTCATTGTCTGGCTGCGGCCGCTATCTCGCAGGCGACCCTTTATTTGTGTACATCACTGTGAGCGACATTCGCGCGCACTGTGTGCGGCGTCAGTCGGCTGTTGTGAGGTGAGCTGAGGTGAGGTGCGCGTGGGCGGGCGGCCGGACGCACTCAGTAGGCGGGCAGGGCGGGCGCAAAGTGATGCGCGATGACGTTGTAGCCGAAGGCTGCGGGCGGCGCGAGCGCCGGCAGGGCCACGGCGGCCACTGGAGCCACTGGTGCGGCCACTGGCAGGGCTGCGGGCACATAGGGCGCGGGCGCCGGCACTGGGGCGGCAACTGGCACTGGCAGTGGGAGCGGGGCGGCGGCTACGGCCAGGGGCGCGGGCCCGGTCATGCTGACGGCGGCCGGGTTGCGTGGCTCCGTGCCGGGCTCGTTGGTCTGCACGTCGGCGCGGAATCCGTTGGCGTCCGCCACATAGTTCACCACGCGCACCTTGCCGTCGGCGCCGCGCAGGCCGTACGAGCCGTACTTGTTGCCGTAGGCGTCGGACTTTTCGTGGCGGAAGCTGCCGCCGGTGGCGCCGGCCTCGTCGTAGCCGAACGAGTACTGGCCCAGGTTGTCCTGCGAGCGGTACTGGCTCGAGGCGCCCGTGTTGACGGCGGCCGGCACGGCGGCCAGCGGGGCGGCGGCGGGCAGGTAGCTAGCGGACACGCACGCGGCGGCGCTCGCGGCCAGACAGACGGCGATGCAGAGTGTGGACTGGAGTCGGCGGAAGTGCTCGTTAGCCGGCTGGGCGCGCGCTCGTGCGGCTCTTCTCTTGCTGGTGCTTACCTTCATATCGGCGACGAGCGTTCGATTCCTCGCTGATTACTACTCGTGAGCTGGAGTTCTTGAGCAATTGGAGATCTTGAACAGTTACGTAATCAAAGACCAGTGAGAGGCTGTCGAGACAAAGAGTGCGCTTATATAGCTGACACGGGCCGACTGCCCTGGTGTCGATAGGCGTGAATCTCGGCCGTGCGCTCGAGCCCGACCGTCGAGAGGGCTGGCATTTGATGTAAATGCAGCCGCCGCCACCGCCGCCGCCGCCGCCGCCAAGTGGGTGAGAGACTGAAGGAGTGAGCTCAGCTCCGGCCCAGTTTGATTAGTTGTCGTTAACATTCACCTGGCCGCACCTGCGGGCGAGCTTCGCACGTGTCTGCGCGCGAGTGTGTGTGTGCTGGTGTTGGTGCTCAAACGCGTGGACGCGCACGCGTTGGCGCCATATTTTTAGGCTAGTGAATCCGCGCGCTGGGCCGGAGTGTAGAAGGCCTGAGTCCTCTTGCGGGCGGTGGAGGAATGTAGAGAGCCAGGGCGAAGGGGAGAGCGAGAGTGAGCGCGCCCGATACGAATATAATGCTGCGGCCAGCGAGCGAGGAGAGCGAAGAATATATAAACATAAAGTGAGGAAGCCGAGCGGCCAGCTTATCGGCCGGATGGCCAGCCTGGGCTCTCGCTCTCTCTCTCTCTATCTTTCTGTTCCTTGAGCGAACGCAGGTGCGCACTCACTCGCACCCTCAAAACAATGGCCAGCTTGCGAGCGCGAGTGCGCAAGTCTTTGCATGCGTTGCGCAACAGCGCGGCCAACAGCATCAGCGCCACCACGACCCGCACAAATGATTACCTTGGGCACTGCTACCGATGCCGACGATGGCGACCACGACCACGACGACGACCACGACGACCGACCTTTGGCGCCGTTCTCTAATTACAGCAGCTCAGCCCGTGCCTTCTCTCGTCCGTTCGCTCGAGGGCGCTCATTCGCGCGTCGACAGACGCGCGAACGGTTAGCGTAGGATCAAATACACACAAGGCGAGGTTGGAGTAATTGATAGAGAAGGCTAGATAGAGCAGCGGGAGAGAGACCGAGAGGGAGCGGGAGAGAGGGAGAGAGAGAGAGCGAGGGCGTAACAAATCGGTCCAGAATGAGCGAGACCGGCGGCGCTATTGTTACTCTTGTTACCTTTCGCCAGCTCGCTCACTCACTCGCTCGCTCGCCCGCTCAACGGCGCCCGTTGCCCCCTTCATTCGTTTGCTTGCCCGCAATCTCGCTCATTAGTCAGCGCGCCGACCATAACAATATATCGCCTTGGCGAGCGCCTTCGCTCTCGACGTCGCAAAACCTAATCGCGCTGGCCCATCGACGAGCGCCAGCGACGGCGCGCGGCCTTGGGGTTGTCAGTGGTCGCACTCGACTGTGACTTGTAAACAGTCGCTTAACGGGCGAAGGCTCTCGAGGGTACCAAATCGATGCGAACTAGCGATTACAAGCGACCGCGCGATCGCGAACCTCGCCGCCCCAACTCGAGGAGGCGACGCTCTTTTGTTTGCCACCTCCATTGCGTAATCGCTTAATCCTTTGGTTCGCCGGAAAATCGTTCTCGCTTGATCGTCCGATCGATAGCTGACGCGGTCGCTTTGATCGCGCGACTCGTTGCGCTGAGTACGACCAAGCCGAACTGATCGGATTGGAATCCGCTCGGGTACGAGGAAGGGCCGCAGCCACTCTCGCCCACACGCAAAACACTCACATATTTCGAGAGGCCAAGGCGACAAGATGTTGTCTACGATTACTTGGCCACACCACTCACTCGAAGCCCGATCCGGACACCAGATCAATCAGCCTCGACAATGCAAGATTCGCGAACGCCACACAATCTCTCATTCGCTGTCACGAAGCGCATCACAGGCGCTCGTCTCATCGCCTACGTCAAGATCATCCACGATTGTCTTCGCTTTATTCGTGTTGTGCGTGCTTCAGTTTTTGCGCTATACATCGTGAAAAATTTATTTAGTTTATGCTTGACTCTTATCAATCTGTTCGAAGACCAACTTCGCTCCTGCACGCAATCGGTGCCCACTAGTCAACGGCCCCAACGCAACGGGCCCCCAAGAGGCCGAGCCTGGACCAGCCGGTTGGGGCCTTTGATGAGCACGTCCGCTGAGGGTGCGTCGTTGATAATGGTTGCCGGTTCGGCCTGCACTCCGGTTGCTGCTTGCTTGCCTTTGCCACTGGTGTTGGGACCGTTATGGCCCTGCTGGATTGGCTGGACGGGTACAAAGTAGGGGGCTGGGTTCAAATGATTCACAAAGTTGTTCAGGCCGCGCTTGAGTTTCTCGGCCGTGTTGGCAGCTCTCACTTGGAGTCTGACGTTATTGGCGCCCGACAAGGGATATTTGCTCGGTGGTCCGGTTGCTTGCTGTGCGGCAGCCACCGATGCCGAATCTGTCAACACCGAGCTGACAGGTGCCACTTGTTGATGCTGCTGCTCTACTATACCGGTAGAGGAAGCTGTGCGCGTGTATGGAGCAGTCAATTTGTTAAGATACATTCATCTTAGATCCTGGATTAGATCGGATTAATCTCAAATCTAGTTTCGTTTCTCTTTTCTTTTGCAAGCTAGCACAACGTTTGATTTCGATATGTTGATTGAAAACACTTACCTGTGTTGATCACGGGCGTCGCATCAACGCCGCATAGCGCTCGCGAGGCGCTCAAGACAAACACGACGCACACAAACAAACTCACCAGTTTGAATGCTGCCATGGCGCCTGTTGCCTTGACGCGTCTTGGTGGTGGTTGCTGCACACAGGCTTTGCGAACTTGATTGCTGCTCTCGCGGTTCTCTACTCCACTTTGTTCATGTTTGACCGCGCCGTATATAAACCAGCCAATCGACGAGCAGGGCGATAGTCTAAGTTATCGACGCTGGCGACGATCAACTCGCTTGAACTGGCGCTCAGGGTTGGAATGGCGGCGCTTTGAGCGTCTTCGTCTTGTTCACTGCCGCCTAGCTCGTCATTGTGGTTGATTGCAAGAGTGAGTCTCTTACTTCATCATTGTGCTTTGCGCGAACCTTCGTGTCCGCGACACCACTACCTCGGTGCCGAAGTCCTGCTTGCCGCGGCGCCAGCTTCTCGTAGACAACTCAGGCACATACAAGACAGCGTCTGGTACAGTGGGAGCTCGGAATGTACCCGTAGTGGTGATGGCCACGGTTGAGGAGATTTTAATTAAGTTGACTTGAGATGGTAAGGGCAACGGCAAGTTGCGGTCGATGGGGTGGAGCTGGCAATGGGGCGGCCTCGGCCCGGTATTGGGATGAACTTTCTCGTTCCTGCCGGAGAGTTTGCGGTGAGTCGTGGCGACTCATCAGGGGCGGGGGCACGACGACAGAGACGGCCATTGCTCATCCGGTGAGCTGCGGGCTCGGCAGTGGCGAGCACAAACGTGCAACACCAAGAATGCGTGCGCGAGCAAGCCATTGAGTGAGTGCAATATCGGGCTCGTCACAAGACAACCATGACAACTACGACGACGCCAGTGACAGGGCCGTCTTTGAACTTGCACAACCGGCGCAAAGGGCGGGTCGCGCCTGCGCGGGCGCCACAACCCGTGCGGCCGGCCAGCCAGCCCAGCTGTCAGCCAGCAAGACAGTCAGTCAGCTCTGGGCCACTTTGAAGGCCGACCCTCGAGCGAGGTGCGGGCGCTAGTAAGAGTCATGCTGATGGTGACGCTCTTAAGTGAAGAGCCTTGGGCGCCTCGCAAGGCGGGGGGGCGGTGGACTCAATGGTGCGGGTCGCCACCACCATTGAGAGTTGTGTGTTTACCGAGAGCAAGAGGGAGCGGCGCACGAAGAACAACAACGACACCAGTTGCAGTGTCTCCGAGATTGAGAGCGTCGGCGAATCTCATGAGTGGTCGAGTTTGTTCGCCGGTTTGCCGATGGCATCGGGGTGTGCAATGCTCTCCTTTCCCCCGCCCGCAGCTATTGGTCGCCCGTTGCTCGCAGCGAAGGAGTGACTGGCGCACGGGGGCGCCCAGTGGAGCAAGTCGAGCACGCGCTCGCCAGCCGGTTCGCTCATGGCTTTGGCCGCTGACAATTGTGAGGGGGCGGCACTGGATTAGGTTAGCAGCTGGAGCAGCGGCAGCGATGCTGGGACGCTGGCGCCAGCAGCAGACTGGCGCCTGCGGCGGGCGCGCGCGCACCGCGCGCGTGCCGGGCGCAACAAACAAAAC